>DWBW01000257.1:0-11380 GCA_018231125.1 Spialia spio | reverse complement strand
TTTTGTGCTCCCCTGGTGGCAGACACAAAAAGATAAAATATAGCTAGAATACTAGCCGAAACTGCTGTAATTATGTGCTTTAATAGTGAAACTTCGAAATATACTAGCCTAGTTTTACTGCGGTTGAAAGGTCGAAAGATAATGTTCTATGTTTTAAAATAAGGTTTGAATGTTTGAAAAGGGTTTAAAACAGTGAGCTGTTATATATGTATAGAGGGGTCATACATCTACATAACAATCGAAAAAGAATGTTTCCGCACACATACAGAAGTTAGATTTCTAAATTGATGTGTTACTCGTAGTGTGCTTGACGCAGACGGCGCATAAAAGAAAGAGACTACAATTGGGATTTGTTTGTCTTTAACATTGTCCAGTTGGAACCATATCTGCTTCTTTTTTATAATTTATATCATTGGTTTAACTTTAAAGGGTCTGCATTTCGTAACACATAGAGAAGATACAAATTGTAATCATAGAGTTAATGACTTGTGATGACCATTCGATAGATAGGTATTGGGTTTGATTCCCGGCGGGACAGTTTTTTGTTGTCTTACTAATCGTGTGTTTACACTATTTTTATTCAATTATTATTTGTTTAATTTGCTATGAGTCTATGAATTTACGGAACAAAACAATTGTTTTTTAGACACCAATTTTTAACCAGATAGCCTTTGAAGAGTAAACTAGCCATTGATTAGCTTATCCAGGACTTTATCAAGATATTGTGCAACAAGCCCTTAATCTAATAAACAACAGAAAATTTTGCCACATCAATAGATAATACTTACATTTGAATCGTGTTTCGAAAACTCACCATTAGGATATAAAGTTTACTCAGTAAATTACATCATATGACTTTCCTTTGTGACTCAGTGCAAGCAATTAAATCTGCCTTACGCATAAGCGGTGTTATAAATCGGAATATTTGTATTGCAGCCAGGCAATTATAACCAAATACAACTGATAATTCAGACCGCTTCTAAATGGTGTCTCATATTACAAAACAATAAAACATTGTCTAATTAATGGACGGACGCAATAAGAGATTTCACGCAATTCAAGACGATTGAAGGTGATTATGTTACAAATTTTAAATTTCGACTAAATCAACGTTAAAATTTACTTTTTTAATTCTTCACTTCGAGACTGACTTTTGTTTTAGACTATGATTCAATGATGTTCATGGTATGAAAGCAATTAAACGTTTTAACGTGTTAAATCGTCATAATTTAACAAAATCTAGGCCTTCCCCAGTTATGGGGAGAGACCCAGCTCAGCAGTGGGCTATATAAAGGGTTATAGGCAAATCAAACAAGAAAGGAAATAATATTTGAACTGGCTCTACAGTTAGGAATAAAGCTTATATTTTTATTATTCGACAATAGGTTTAAAAATTGTTATTGAAATTAAACGACCTAGTTAAAATCTTCCTGATACCCATAAACATCCCCTCTCTCGCACCAGTGAGCAAGAGATCTACCGTCTACCGCCCGCCCTGTGCCATCCTCGGTCCTCCCCTGTAGTTTGAATTTGGGCGCTTGGATCACTCATACTAAATCCAAAGCATTTAAGAAGATAAATAATATATTACATACACACATTATAATAGATATCGCTTAAAAATAAATAATCATGTTTGAATATAGAGTCATTGTAGAGACGAATACGCTCACCAATTCTTAACGTGGCTCTACATTCTGAAAAAGAAATAAAATCTTACTTTAACTTAAATAAATTTTCTAAATTAAAGTTTCGATCTTATATTGTTTTTAAAAAGGAAGAATAATATGCTGTAACGAGCAAAACTTGAACTCTACATACCCAGGTACATGCTAAAACCGCAAAACGCATTGAATTTTTACCAAATTTATAAGTAATTTTCCACGCCAAAGATAAAAGCTCCAATTTTCACGAGGAAAGAATACGCAAACGTAATGTTTACGCGTGTTGTACCGCAGCGCACGCCGCTCCGTCTCCACGGCCTGCCCACCCCCGTCAGCCGAATTCTATTCAACACACCAAGCCAGCCACTCGACTCAAAACTCGAACCAAACCAGAGCCAGTGGCGAACCGCCTTCCGACCGAGTAGGACGTGTATTCGTCCCCTCCGCGCGCGCCATCGAAATAAATTACGATCGCGACTCACGTAAACTTGTTTCACGAAAAATCGAAAACGATAAATTATCACAACTTACCATACGTCCCAAAAGTGTGCTTCGATATGTTTAGCTATTGATTCTTGATAAACAATACATGTAACAACAAAAGTTCCGAGGAACGTCCATTCATTGTGCGCGATGTACCGGCTACGTTAGCGATGGCGATGATCAAAGCAATGTTATGAGATTGACCATGATTTTAAAAATGGGGGTGAAAGTGCCTCCGGGCAAGAGTCCGGGGAAGCAGGAGAAAGAGAAAAAAGAGGAGAAGAAAGAGACGAAAAAGGTAGTGAAATGCGAGGAACGGTGTCCAGGAGACCCATGGTTGTACTGTGCGGTTTTGTGGTGTGCGTGTGCCATGAGTCTGATCTCGAGTGGGTATAGTCTATACAAGCAGCAGGGTCTGCAGGACAGGCTTTCCTTGCTGGAGGAGCAGCATCTAGCGCTGAGGAGTGCGGTCCTGGAACCGCAGCAGCCGCTGGTCGAGAGGCTCCGGCGGGAGGTGCTGGCCAGGCCTCCGAGCTACTGGAGGCCACGGAGAAGCATCAGGGATTATGGCGACTGCGTCTGTCCGCAAGGTAAGTGACCTTTTACGTTTGAAAAGCGGCGGTTACAACGACTTTTGTTTAGTTTGTCGGACAGTGTCAGATTAATAAATTTGTTAAGCTATGTTTAAAATGTAATATAAAATGTATGTTATGTAAATAATGTATGTTGTTTAGGTATATTATAGGTACAAACATTGCTAGAAAAGTAGAGACCTTGATGTTATTATGTTTGAAGTTTTTAGGGATTCCCAAATCAAATGACTCTACATTGTTGTTTCCTTTTGATCCCTATCAAACGATCACAAATAAGAAATAATAGAAAAAGGAATTGCTTAGATATTTGCTTCAAAGGAATATTATTTGGTGTATAAATTACCTAAATAGGTACTCGTAAATAAATTAGGACTCTACCATAGGACTCTACATAAAAATGAGTTAATTAATAATTACTATAGTTTTAAACTTACAAAGAATTCTTAAACTTTCAAAGGCTCTTGTGTTGTTTTATTTTACCTAGGCATAGATAAATTAACATATAGGTACCTAGCCGACGCATTCAAAGAGTTTTTAGAAAAATAGGTAGGTATAGGTAAGCAATAGAACCTGATTGATGGGTCCCACGAGAATAATCACATACCTACCTACTCTATAATAAGCCTTCGCCCTCCAGGCTACCACTACTATCTGTCTATAAATATCTAATCCAATTTTATACGCATTACTTTCTATTAAAAACAGGTGGCATTATTCAAATTATTCAATCTCGGCTATAAAAATTAATTGCTCACCAAACCGGTTTAGGCTTAAGCAGCGTTCAAATAAAATTCGATGATATTTTTATTTAAATGACATGTTTGTATATTTAATTTAAAATGTAAAATGCAATCATTGGTTCATAAAATATTGACTCGTGTTATTAAAATTATTTTGTTATGAAATTTATTTGCTGAAAATCATTGAAAACGAATTTAGGTATTTTGCATTATTTGCGTTGTTAAAACGTTTTACTATTCATTTGTTTAGTCTATACGAAAATCTTATAATGCTTAAAATCAAGCTTATAATTGACTGGCCGGTTGGTCTAGTGGTTAGCGAACCTAACTTCTACGCCAGAGGTCGAGAGTTCGATTCCCACCCAGGACAAATGTTTGTGTGATGAGCACGAATGTTTGTTCTTTGTCTGGGTGTGATATATCTATACAAGTATGTATTTAGAAGTATATATGTTTGTATATCAGTTGTCTGATTACCATGACACAAGCTCTGCTTACTATGGGACCAGGCAACCGTGTGTGAGATGTGTCTAAATATTTATTTATTTATCAGATTTAACATAATATTATGAAAATTTTGTTTTTCTTCTGTTCATAAATAATATACTTATGCATTATTTGTAGTTTAAGATACAACTTCACTTAAGGTAAGTTCGTTTAATCTTTTAATTATAATTAATGCTGTTTCTACACACGATGATTTCTAAAGGTACAAAGAAGAGCTGTTGCCAGTAAAAGTAAGTGCAAATAAATTGGAGATAATACATATTTCGCGAGTTAGAGATGAACGCTCCATTGATCAAGAGTTATTGTCATAACAATAATTCGGATATTACTCTGAATTCTTTCCTTATTTCTTGTGAAGAGATATCATAAAACACTCATCTGCCATTTTGTGTTTTTCTCTTTTGACGTTCATTGTTATGGCCAATGTTTTTACGGATACGACGCCGACAAAACCGAATAAGTCGAATAGGGGAAGGCGAATAATTTTCACATTTCAAAATAATTTAAAATTTAATATGTTTCTTAATAATAGATCTTCGAGTTCACCTCAGGAGAGAAAAACAGGTTTGGAATTAATCGAACCTCAAGTATATTAATTATTTCAAATTCTTATTAGGATATTAAGTAGGTAAGTTCCTTATAAATGTGTACTTTCCACAAAAAATCATTTAATGTTATTTGTTGTTTGTTATTTTGTTTGTTTTCCTCAACGTTATGAATACAGTGTAGGTAGTGTATCTACATACGAATACCCGGATATTTATAGAAGATTTAATATAAGTGGTTTGTTTACTTCACGTAATAAAAACAAATACTTGCCTTCACAGAATATAATATGATATTTACCTATATTAAATAAAACATTCAAATACATAGCGGTACCTAATGAATAATGCAAAAAATGTTTACTATTTACCGATCTGTTCTCATAATTACTATTCATAACCAGAAAATGCTCGTGTATAACTATGAATCTGGATTAGGGAGGTTAACAATTATCGTCCAGTCATTATTGTATGGAGAAATGGGTTAGAGGGTGTGTTCGGTATTCCAGACACGATTCAAATTAAGTGATAAAGCGTTGAGCACGAAGCCCGGTCACTGTAGCTTGCTGAGCGACGTGTCTCTACATTAGGTACTTCAGAAATACCACAAATAGCATCTATACCAAACAGTTATCGAGCTTTCTAACAATAGTGTTTGATAAGATTCTGAATGCTAATGCCTAAATTGCTAAAATCGTCATAGAAATAGATAAAAAGTTTACAATTTCTAATTTTGAGGACTTAAACTTTAAATTTGATTGATATTTATTGAAATTTCTTTAAAATTAACATTTTCAGTAAGTAATGTTTTTTGATTGCTCCTTGTCTTAGTTTTGGAGTAATATTACTTTAGTATTATGTATCATTAAAAAATGCCTTACTTATTATCAGTATTAGGTTTAACCTTGAAAGAAGCTTTTGAGGAGCCTGTAATATAAATAAACGAAACTTTCTTACTTACTTTATGTCTTAATACCAGATAAACATTTTTTGCTACAACCAATATCTTTGAAAGTAATCGACCGCAAAGTGCTAATTCACTCGTATCGTATTAAGCGCCTCTGATGGTTAAATCCACTTAGAAGAGGCTTAAAAATATTCAAATACTGTTTTAGGTACTTCTTAATATTTTGTACTTGTAAATATGATTACTTTCAAAAATATATAAGAAGGTACATTTATTTCGCTCTAAAAGCAAATTCATAGCTATTCTCGACTGTCTTATTTAATTCAGCTGAAAAAGTAATACTTTAGTGTAGGAACTCTTAAAAAAGGATTTTAAGAATCGTCAAGAGCAAGTTTACAGCGCAGCGCGTGAGAAACTCATTAGTCGACTTCCTTCCTGCTTACTCTAAGACTTGTTTAGCAATGTATTTTCTGCCTGCAATCCTGCTTTTCGTTTTGCAACCTAGCTGTCCACTCTCCGCAAAATGTGTCCGTAGTAGGGGTACTATGAAGCATCACTGTAACAAAATGTATCGAATATTCGAAACAAATATCTGACCGGAACGGTAACCGAATCTAAAATAAAAGTTTCCAATAATTTCTGATTGGGCTGGGTATTAATGAGACAAGATTCCTTTAAAAATTATTAGTCATATGGGAGCTAATTCTTACTTATCTGCAACATTCTGCAGTAAGAGCACAAATCTACACCTAAAGAGGATTTTCGCTCTTTTGTAAGAGCAGAATTACATACAATTGGCATTAAAAGCTTTAATAATCGCGCCTATAATAATCCGTACTTTGCTGAAGATAGATACCTTCAGCAAAGTACGGATTATTATAGACGTGACAAGGAGTCAACAGTCGCACCTATAAATTCTTCTTCTGTATCTATGGTGCGGTATTTTAAAAAGCCTTTTCGATAAAAAATTAACGACAGACGACAGCGAAGTAATGAAGAACAAATCCAAGACCCCGATTTATAAGAAGAAATTGGTAGTGGAAATGAATCTACGAAGTTAGGCCAGTTTGTAGTTTCGAACTTTCGTGCGGATACGACTATTTGTTTACGGACTTATAGACCTGGTGAAGTTGTTTGCTAGTTTTTATTTTATACCATGAAACTTGAGACTTAGAAGAGACTTCTCATAATAAAGCAGTTGCAGCTAAGAATGAAAGCGAGTGAGTTTTAAGAGACGGAAGACCCGTTATAACCTATAGGTAAATCTATTAGGTACCTTACTCAATACATGTTATTTTTCTTTTGTCGATAATTTACATTGTACATACGAGTACAATGAAATTATTATGGCCTTCAGTAGCGGTCTCGGGTCTTTCTCCAAACAGGATGAGGTCGCTGCTCAAATGCGGATTACTGGAGTGAAATAACTATTAAATAATTGGTGATTTATGCTACGAAAATAGTTAAAAACTACTGATATTAGAACCATTATTCAATAACTACTAAATAATCGGTGATTCAGTGTACAAAAATAGTTGGAAACCACTGATATTACCGATTTATATAAACTAAATACGTAACAATGCTTTCTATTAGTCATGACAATGAAATCCAGTCATCAAAACGTATTTTTATCGTTTCTATTGTCGAACAATTGTGGTCTCCCTCTACGATAATATGGTATAAAAGACTATCACATCTTGCACACCAAATTCATAATCGGCCGTTGGGGTAACCCGAAGATATTTGTGCAAGAATAACGCGAGAAACGAAGGTGTTTATGATTTTACGATACTACCCTTTTGGGGAATATCGGATCATACTACGAGTATAACAGGGAAGTACTATTGCTTGTAGTGACGGAAAAAATGTCCTGCACACGTTTCTTTTATAAGATATGAGAGTATATATAGATATGAGAGACCGTTATTTATAGAGTTAACATTTACCTAGGACACCATATGATGTTGACAACTTACTCAGTATGTCACAAAATTTTTTTTATAAGTCTGTTAGTGATAACGTCCCGATGCAGCGATTTTCCATCTTCTTATCGGATTATTTAATATTATTAATATTCTCAGGCTTATCATAACTACTGTAAATTATTAATTACAGAATTTTGTTTAATTTGTTAGTTTTTCTTTCAGTATAAGATTTATAACACTAACTTATTATTACACAATATTTATATTCTTCCTATCGCAAAACGACTACGCTTAGAACAAAATCGCTTTTGTAAGGCAAAAAAGAATTTGTTCTGGGAACAAGACTGGTAGGAAATTTAATACACTTACGTTTTACGTAGAGTCCAGGCTATTATTTAATCTATCTTGAAAAGCTATTGTATTAGTAAGATATTGAGTAGTATATTGTGTATTACAATGAACTAAGTACTGGGAGATATCTTAGTACCTATAGAATATAGAACAATGATAAAAGGAAAGGAAGCGCGGTACTACTCTCTTAATAAGCTGAGAAACCTATATATTATATACCTTAATTAAATTGTGTTTGTTAAGATTCAGTTACGAGAATAAGGTATCTTTATTGGGCTGTAATTAATTGTTTACGTAGTTTGTTTATGTTGTATTATGTTATTGTACCTACATACTCGTATACATAGTAAACTCAAATGTCGAGCAATAACTTAAATAGGTACTATAATTGTTTAGTAAAAGTTTTTCCTCAGCTCCAATAACCCAATTAGTTTTTTGTATCATTCATCATTAAGTTTACTAATGATTCCTTCAATAAGTTTTATTGTTCTTACCTAATCGAGTTTATTGATGACTATTCGAAATGTATCACGCAATGTTCACAATAAAAAGTGTCGGAATAAATAATTAAGGCTGTAAGTAAAATCAATATCTTCTTCATTAAACGATTCCACGATAATTAGAAAGAGCACGCAATAGCAACATAATTAGAAGGCTTCTACATAAAAGCACTTTGCGTACCTACATTCCTGCAACCTACGAGTATGTATGAAGTTCGAAATGGGTTAAGTATGACTTACGTCCATGAAAGTTGATTAGGTGCTAGGTAAAATGAGAGATTACAATGGCTGTTGCTATCATATTTATTATTAAGTACCTACAAAATGTATATCGAATGACTCCTTTCTTATGTGCTACGAGTATCGTAGACGGTGTGCTACGACGCCGCTACTTTAAAAAAGGAGACTTACATTTTCTAAGTATTCGGATTTATAAAATGTATATCTAAGATTACTAATTCAATATTTTGGCTTGAAGTTTATTTTTACGAAGAATTTCAACTACGAACTTTACTTTTCGGAAATTTACTTCATCAATGGATCGACTACTGGATTTTTTTAGTGGTCTGAAACTATATTCGCTTCATTGCTTTCTAATGAAACCGATCGTTATAATTATTTAGAAACAATAGGTATTCACATACCGGTACATGATATGAAATTTTTCTGTTGACAGTATAAAAGTGCAACGAAAAGGATGCTACGTTATGTTGTACTGTAATGATGTGCTACGTATCGATAACAAATATAACAATATAATAACAAGCAGTGATATAAAAATAATAAAATAAAAGCGATATAAAATTTGATTGGTGAAAACAATAAATTTTATCGACTTAACCTGTAAGATCATGAAATTGTAAAAGGGTCTTTGTGACCCCGGCTGGGCGAGGGGCGAGCGGTCGCGAATGCGTCTGATCTGAGCTTGCTTCAGTCGAGTACTCGCTGTCGACGTGAACGGACGTCTCTGCCGCCACGTGGTGCTACGTTACGTGTTACGTGTACCTTCAGTTGATACGATTCTCGCTACTGTAATTAATCCGTGTGTGTTGAGTGATTAAAAGTTTCTCCAATGCGAGCAAGGAAGTCTGTGAAATGTGATGAGACTGCGTAAAAATAAATTAAATTGGAGAGGATGTATGTCTTATTGGCAGTTCTCAGCGTACTTATTAAAGGTATTATGGTGAAATATGAATACTGGAGTCTTTGAATAAAACATCGTTGTGCGCTGCCTTTGCTTTGTAAAAATGTGTTACATTTATAATAAAATGGTTTATATTACAGCAAAATATTACATGGGAATCTTAAAATTTAAGCAATTGTGTAAAAACCTTCCCTAAAGTTGAAACATTAAGATAAATAACATACATTGTTTGAATAGAAAGGAAGTTCTCGTCTGAAGTAGTTTATTATTTGATCATTTCAGTTTTTTTTCTACTGGAAAAATAAATTTCATACTGTTATGCTTTTCTGACAAAATGTGAAATTTAGATGCAATCAAAGGAGACGACCGAACGACAAACAAACTAATTGTTTATAAACTCTAAACATTTAAGTATGATCTAAAAGTTATCACAAGTTTGAATCAAATATAATAACTCAAAAAATACAGTACTTATGACTATATCTTATGATTATCCTATTAAAAAAAATATTTACCTACTTTGAAAATGGATTAATCAATTGATTACTTCCACAACAGGACAAGGTTCATAATTTTTTGTATTTGCGCACAAAATAAAACCTTTTGTTGGGCGCCAACATTGACAAACTATTTCTTGATTGAAGTGTGATAAAAGTAATGATAAAATATTGTTCTGGCCACAATACATTCATTTATATTTTATTACAACAACATCACGATAAGTTATAACAACTTTAAAAATAACAAAAGTATTATCGGATTGTTTTGCTGTATTAAAACATTTTTTTCTTCCGGACATTCTGGAATAATACAGCTTTAGAATGACGCTGAAAAATATATAGTCAAACGTAGGTATTTTCTCAATTTATAAGTTTGAGGAAGACTATGTACAATTGGACGTTAAATGAGAGGCTTTAATTCTTTTTATGGCTCACTGCTGGGATCGGGCATCTCTTTATAATCGGAGAAGGTCCGAAGCATACTTCGATGCGGATAGGTGACTTGGAAAATGACAAATTTCTTGCCATCTTTGGCAGCAGCCTTCAAATTATGAATTTTGTATCACATACTCACATAATTTCTCTATTAATTAATTTTTAAGTCAAAGTATCGTATTTCCTTCTAATCTTAATTTGCTTTATTGTTTTTCTCAATTGTTATTTCCTAATTTTTACTGTTATTCATTATTTTATTGTAGATCTATTTCTTACTACGTCTTTACCACTCTGATTACACAAGTTGATGAGAGTCTACAAACCTTAAACCGACTTTACAGTCTAATGTTTCATAAACTTTGTTCGCAAACAAACATTAATCACCATCAGCAGTGTCAATGATCACTTGACACCTCTACCGTGTGGCGCTGTAGTTTACTTTAACTTAATGAGTATTCCGCCACAGATTTTAAACACTATTTTATTTGATTTTGAGTTTTAAGTTCCTCTTCAGTTTTAAGTTGATTTTAACTTTTGTTAATAATATTCCTGTACAATTACATCCTTATTGTTGAATTGATGATATAGACAGTTCATGATTTTCCCGTAGCTAAAATTAGACAGATTCCAACTTTTGTTAATCCTTAATATTCTTGAACAAAATTTACATATTATCGCTTTGTACTTAACGGTAACAGGAAAACCATCAGTTGTATATTACATAATTATTGTTCTGCTAATGCATCGTGTAGGTATACCAGATGATACGAGTAAAGGAACTTCAAAAAACTGGAAGTCTTAACTTAGTCTTTCTAACTAAACTGAAAAATGGGAAAGAACTTATTAGATTTGCATTTGAAGGTTAATTCATTGTAGTAGGTTACGAGCATAGATGTATTATAGTAAAGATCAACAAAGACAGTTTGCAGCCGTAACAAAAATTTGTTCGTAAATTGTCAAATTTCAGCTAAAACTACTACGCACTGGGATACTATGGGGTTCTATAAATATGAGCTATGTCCGTTATTCGCTGTCTCTTT
Organism: Spialia spio; assembly: GCA_018231125.1. NCBI lineage: Eukaryota > Metazoa > Arthropoda > Insecta > Lepidoptera > Hesperiidae > Spialia > Spialia spio. Next base: position 43 of record DWBW01000257.1, on the reverse strand, counting down.
TTGACTAGGGCAATTTGAACTTGAATGATGCTTGAATGAGACT
>DWBW01000256.1:0-11417 GCA_018231125.1 Spialia spio | reverse complement strand
TTAAGGCCTCAACAAACCGCCCAATCTGTGTAACATTGTACTATCAAATTTGTAGTCTGTGTTGGTTCGATGCAGCATGTGGCGTGCATTTGGAGCCTATAAATTTGATGGTTTAATGTAGCAGTTCAGTGGTCTGTTATGGCCATAAGGGTGTGTTTGAAAATATTTTATTAGGTAATGCTTGAACTAGTATTATATGCCTAAGTTGTCCAAAAAACAATTTGTCATATTTTGTAGACAAAGTGCAAATTTGAATTTAATTTGAATGATCTTGAAAGGAGCTTTTAATGTCACAAGAGTATTGGTTTTAAATTAAGTTTTAATACATAATTTAATATAGGTACACTCCCGGACACATCTAACGGCCCTCTTAACAGTGTATTAAGTTTTGATGGTCGCTACCTAGCTAAAAATAAATGTAAGGTGGAACAATAAGTTTTTTTTTTCAGTTTTGAAGCTGATTTATTGGTCAACCCTTTGGTGTATTTTTTTATTTTGAATTTACAATTATGAAAAAAAATGCAAGAGTGCTTGGGTGGTGCTTTCAGACCGAGTATCTACATATTTTTTGGTTAAAACTGGCTCAAAGTTTAGAATAGCATTTTTATGGAACCAGTAATCCCAAGTTTTCTCGCCCCTTGGACATTTGAAAACAATTAACAAATTCATATTTTCTTTTTCTTTTTTTTTATAATTGTGGATCTGAAATTTAAAAAAAACATGCCAAAGGATTGACCAATGAAAAATAAATCTACATTGAAACTGCATAAAAATTTATTGCTCCATCTTAACATTTATTTTTAGCTAGGGATTGAAATTGAAACTCAATAAACTTCCCAATCATCTGAAGTCCCTGTGGTGAGTAAAAAATATTAAATCTTGATAATAAACATGCAATTATATCGGCATAATACATGTTAGAAAGTGCGAATTGCCACATGTTACATTACTGTACTTTTTGGGCTACATCTCAAATTAAATAAATTCTGTAGGGGATGATTTTAAGTCACTTTTGCTGAAAGATTCCTATAGGACCATCCATTAAATCAACTTCTTATATATTTGGTATGTTTAGGTATATCTATTTAGCATTTGTTGCCCTAAATCTACAATCATTAACCCCTTAACGAATAAACTCTAAAGTATACTTCCTTAGGTATTCAAAGTATGAGTTGCAGAATCTCATTAGAGGTTGCATATTTAAATAATCCGCATGCACTTTTGCTTCTCTTGCAGTGTAAAAAATAACAATAGCTTTCATTAAGTGTGGGTCAACCTATTGTTCTGTGTACAGCACATTAAGTGGAAAATACGCGATAGTGGCGATACAATGGTTTTTAAGCTAGGAGGTAGGGCCTGGTGTCGAGAATGGTGTGCATAGGGCTGCTAGCTAATTATTACTATTGGAAATACACTTCCAGAAAAACATTCAATAGGTACTGTACCTTCTTCCTACCACCTACCTACCTAAGGACCTACTTCATTCTAAGATGGTAAAAGAACGATTTTTTTAAACTAATTTAGTGAACTAATACGGGGCTTAAAATGTAAGTTTATATCAGTAACAAAAAAAAGTATGGCTAAAATATATTATGAAAAATCGTCCTGTCTTCATCTAAGTTAAGTAAACTTACACATAATTCGTTGAAATGGAAACCGAAATATCTTAATTCAATAAGCTATTAGGCGTTCAGTCTCATAAGGATAAAGTACGCATCGGCGTCGACAATCGCCAGCCCTATTAGAGAATGGTCGGTGGAGCCTCGCGTTACGGCGCAGTGTAGCTGATTGTGGCAGTCATCGTAGCGCTCGAGCGGGGGCGGACGTGTGGACCGCGCGCAGCACTCGCGAGTGACGTGACTTACGTGATGCCGGTGATCGCGCTCATTATACTATAGTGCTCGTGTTATAGTATTGTAGCTGTGACTCCTCGCTCAAGAATGCTGATGGTACCGACTAACGCGCATCCCATGAATACCAACAAACTCAAGGGACCGCCACCTGTACCACCACGGCCCAGCCAGAGCATGGTGGCTGAGGCTCTCGCCAAAACGAGAAAGGCCGTGGCAGATTCGAAGGCCTCGTTGACTAAATCTCGAACTCTATCCAAACAGGAACCCAGTCGGACTGTGAAATCTAAAACTTTGGAAAGAAGTTCTGCAACGAGCCCACCTGTAGTGTCGTCTAGGCAAAACGGCTTAGCACGCGTGAAGTCGTTCATTAAAGATGTCATCAGTGACCGTAGCTCCTCCTCGGATGAAAGGAAATCCAGTGGACAAAATTCTCGCAGAAGTTCAAGTGACAGCAGCTCGTTACATGGACCAGCTTCTTATAAGAAGTCCAACGAATCTCTCAATTCGAAGGCAGTCAAAACTTGTAAGCAAATTTTAGTGCGATCGCTGTCGACCTCTAATAAATTAGATCAGGATTCTAAATGTAAGGTAACTAAGTCGTCAAGTTTTGCGGAGAAAACTTTTCCTCTAAGAAAAGCTCCGCCTCCACCGTTATCACCAAAACCTAAGTTAAAGCCAATGAAACCTTTGCCAGTACGTAAAAACTCGATAGACCGATGTACAGAAAAACGTTCGCCGGAAATGAACCCGTATTCATTGCCGATAGACGCCAAACCCACGCAAAGTGTGGCTCACGAGGCGCCTTACGCTACCGTGGAGGAAGTTCAAGAATTCGATGACAGATTACGAAATAGCCCGTCGAAACAAGTCAATAACCTTTCAGATACACAAAATACGACTGACACTTGCAAAGTGGATGATGCTGTAAATAAAAATAACAATTCCTTAGAGAGGAAAACGTCCCAAGTGACTGAGATGCTTATTTCGGAAATACTAGCAAGCAGAAACAATAATAAAGACGAGGCACATACGGTTATAGATAAGGGTAAAGGATCCTCGATAACTATCAACGGTAATGACTCGTCTGAGATGGAATTGATGAAGGACATGAATAACCACGAAATGTTGATTTACGAGCTGCAGTCAATGAGGTCACAATCAAATGTCCCCGAAAATATGGCATCTAGCGACACTTATGAAACGAACGGTAATTGTGATTCCGAGGACTCAGAGGAACAGAACTATGCCATGTCTTCGGTGACGAGCGGGAACACTGATGACGATCAAGCTTACGCGTACATTTTGGATGACGACCTAAAATCAAGGTTAGAACTAGTAATTATAATATTTTAAATGGTAGAAATAAAATTTATTATTTGTTATAAACAAAGGAACGAAATTTGAGTGATTTTGTCACAGTTTGAAGACAATACCCGAAACCCGAAACTATTATTAATTCACCGGTTCCGTTAATTTGCACATCATTCTGAACTCCTGCCTATATTTAAGAGTAGCTTATCGTGTGAGTTTAGTTAGTGCTCGTATGTCAAACCGGTAGTTTAGAGCTGAAAGGTCGGCGGAAACTTAAACCGGGTTACATTGTAGTCGGGCTCGCCCATCTTTCTGGGTTATGTTTTTATTTTAAAGGTAGCTCCAGATTTTACTAGTCTTTGCACCTACACATTTTTTAACATAGCATTACGGGCTCTACAATTCATACATAGTAGTTGCGTTTCCATAACTGAAGACTGAGGTATATAGTGTGAGGGATGTTTACAGGTTGTATCTTTTTTACCCGAAACACATTATATTATTGATTGATGATTCTACTTTGAATCCCTAATTGTGATATTCAATTCAAATTATTCATACTTGTTCATCAATAATGAGTAACTACAGCTAGCAAGACGTCTTAAGACAAAGAAAAGAAGGATATTTACATGTCATGATCTAAGAGTAAGCAACTTAGTGGTTGCTTACTCTTAGATGAAATGGATGAAAACTCGATAATGTCAGAATAAAGGAGAGAATAAAATAAATGTAACGACTATTTCTACTGTTTAGTTACTATTTAGTTATTTAAGGGACTCCTTTAAAGAAACAAGTACATTATACGTATTACGTAACGAAAACTTTCAGAACAATGTTCATATATTACAGCTGCTTATACACTTATTGTTACGTGATTCATTACTAAGAAAATTAATAATGTATTTTTATTAAAGTTTTTTATTTAAATTAATTTAAAACAGGTTTCACTATCTATGTTCTTATTGTGTTTCAGTTCCCATTCACACAATGTTATTTGTATTAAAATTATTTCTTAGCAATTGTTTACTCTTCTCAGTTTTTCGTGTTACGTGAAAATAAACAATCTTGAGATTTTATATAAAATAAAATATACAAATTGCATCTGCTATGTAATATCTGATATTTTTCAATCTGATATCCAACATACTCAACATTGCAATTGATAAGCGAATCGGTATTTGTACCTACATAGTGTAGGTACAGACATGAAAATCAAAACGATAAATATTACCTACATTGCCTACAAAATCTCGTCTATCAACAAGCTGACTTGGATTGTTATCTGTCGATTTGGTTGAAAGGTTTAGGTTTAGGTTTGGCCAAAGGCTTCTTGTTTAATTATTAATGTCACTTAATTGTCGCTTTTGGAACAGAGACGATGACGATGGAGATATAACAGCGTCATTCTAAACTATTCGATTTGTACGGGAAGCCAAATTCTCCGTTAAGCTCCAACGTTGACTGCCCTGCAATAAACACACCTCAAACTTGTCCACAGACTACGCAAGCAGTTTCGCGCTATCAGCACGATGTCCCTGCAAGGACTGCCCCCGTTGCCGAAGAGCCTCAGCGGCTTTGCCGAAGGAGAGCCAGAGCCGGAGACTACCACACCAAACGCGGAGAACCCTCCCACCGATCTCGATTCGCAGCTGGTCTACTTGAAGAAGGAAATGGTGAGTTAAGACCTCTTTTACTTTTAGCCAACGTAGATAGGTCGGTAAGTATGCATATGACCTTACGCTCAAACAGAACTTTAGATCTATCTAACTTAGATAGAAGGAGAGTCAGAACTTGTCTTAAATATAGCAACTAACCTACATTCAAACCGTCGTTTTCTTAAGACATTTTAGTGTTAAATTAAATAGAATAAAGAGAGTACGGAACACAAAAATAGAGGGAATGGCAAGTTCTAAATATTTCACGGTCTTCTAACAGTTATAAATGCTTCGTCATTAGCAGACAGTGACGCCAGTTTACACAAAGTTGCCTCCATCCTTCCATCAATTAGTAAGCAATCAAACATTGAATGCGAAGACATTCAAGGCAAAGTGTTTTGACGAGTGTTTTCACGATTCGGTACGCCGATAAAGATTATAAAATCACAATTTATAGACTCAACTGTTAACTATGTAACTGTACTGACCAATATTCAGTTTATAATATAAATAGTGATTTGTAAAACATTACGAAAATATTGTAAAACTGTAAATGTGTTTTTCTTTCATAAGTTATGATTATAACGTAACGTGCATTTATGTGATTTAGAACCACGCTGTAAAAATTTGTTACTACATTTTTCCTGTAAAAGCAACTGGAACGCCACATTTTACAACAGCCGGTACAGTTGCATATAAAACACTATCATTAAGCGTTTGTAGCTAAATACATTTTTAACACTGTAAAACGTTTAATAGCTATGTTTATCAGCGTTCTCGGTAACGAACAGTAACGTTTTTAACTGAACATTGGGTTACTTTGATATTCGTTCCTCGTTTAACCATCTACTGTTTATAAATACGTAATAGTCGCCTGCGGCATGCGCACCCAATCGTTTTTTTTCTCCTTTGACACCCGCACGTGCGCTACTTGGACCTAATCTGCCTCTCGAAATATCTGAAGCATCCGACGGTCGCCGAGGCAAAAAGTCTCACAAAAAATTCGACCTTGCACTTTGAATCTTTCGAGACTTTCGTATTGATGTATATAGTTCTCGTAATATTGATCTGCAGTGTATCCGCATAGGGATGAAATAGTGTTCTGCGGATCTTCCTTCACTATTCTTCAGTGTTTTTAACATTAACTACTACTTAAGCAAGGGTTTTCTTTATAATATTTAAAAGTCTCACCTCTAACAACCCATGTCCTGTTAAGAAACGACCGCTTATCATGCCGTAAATAGACGAAAAAACTGGAAGTTCTGTTTGACACCGAAATAGCTGCCCCCGCCTTATTCGGCTACATGGTTACAAAATAATTTGTCTATTGGACCATAATACTCGTATGTAGGAGTCTTGTGTAAACTTATGGTAGTTTTTGTGAGTACCTAAGTACCTCTATTAAGTAAGTCTTTCATAATAATTGTAAAACCTTTTAGCGCACCCTACCCATTCCTACTTCCATTGTTGTTAATGGCACTTTTGATAATGAATTTGTAAAACCGGAAGAATTATGCGTTTGCATTTCGACCAAATATTGAACAGAAACCTGAACCTAAGCATGATTTTTAAAATTTCGCACCCTATATTACTACCTTCTCTACCCTTACAATAATGCAAGAATTTTTCTTTTGTCTGTCTTTGGAATTATAATGCATTCATTTCAATATTTAGTTACTGTTGTATTGCATACAATCAATAATACAATCAATCACTATTAACAGTTACAATACGATTACATAATTGTTTATCTTTACGTTCAGTAGGTATTGTAAGACTAAATTAATTTCTAATGATTTCTCACGTAAATGCTGCAACTTTATAAGGTAACTCATTTTACATATTAACAATAAACTATGTTTTAGAAATCAACGCAATAATTTATTATGAAAGGATTGTCACTAACCTAAAGGCTCACTTTTTATCAAAATTTCGCAATATGTTAGGTAACTTTCTGCAGCATTCTGTTTGACGAAAAATTTATCTCGGGTTAGATAGAGTTATGTATTCAGTTAAGCAACCTTAGATCTTTGCCAAAATAGTGTGCTATAATAGTTTACAATGAGAATAAGATAAACCTTCTTTTTAAAACTGCGTTTACTTACTATGTGGGTTTGAAAAGGCATGGATTTGAATATTTTGTTTGTTTCACATATTCGCAGTTTTGAGTTTGTACCTTTTATTTAGTTTTCATTCATATCATTTGTCTTATAAAGGGTGGCATGTCATAAAGTTAACATAATACGTCTTTTTCGGCTTTGAAAGGAGAATAAAGTCAAGTTCTTTTATCGTCAGTTGCTTTCTTTTAAAGTCTCTTAGATCTAGAGCAGTATTTCTCAAAGAGAGCGATAACGCCGTTTGAGAACCCCGAAGATAGAAGGGACTGTAAAGCTACAGAAATATTTTCTGCTTTGATCATGTTGAATACCTTTATACCTAAGCTAGCTAGAAACTCTTTGCTAGAAAATAAACGATCTTAACTAAGGAGAGTGAACATAATAAGTTTTGAAACCTCTGAATTTTAAAGCAATGCTATAATATCGCTTAAAACAGAACCACGTATGGTTGAAAAAACACATGTTCAAACTTTCATCTTTATCGTCCGTTATCATTGCCGGCGCTTTGCTGTTAGTAACGTAAGTGTGTCCGGCTATTTCCGTGCCGTGTTTAGCAAATATCTGGCTACGAGAGTCTCCTGTGTTTTGAATTTGTAGCAACATATTTATCCGATCCGCTTATACGCATGTATTTGAGTGTGATTGAAAATTTCCAGACTGATCCGTTTTCTCCATTTTTCACTTCTGTTTTGTAATGTTTAGATACTTGTGTTTCTTGTTCTTTATCTGTTTTAGCAGCGTTTCCGGTCATTTATGCTGTTTCAGCTATCTTTTTGTTAATAATGCTTTTCCCTTTTCCGTCAATCTTACGTAATGGAAACAAAATGTGCAAACTTAGCTGTGATTCCTCCGTTACAAAGGAATGCTCTAAATATGATAATGATAGAATTGTGTTTGGTATTAGCTGATTGGGTACGTGTTTTATCTTTTATTATTTTTCCCCAATTATTATCTATAATTATTATTATCTATGTAACAGCTCTTGCTTCACTTATTTTCTTTTTCTAGGAGACATCATAGACCACGAACGTTACTTATTACTCATGAACAAAACGTTTAACGCATCTAAGAGAATCTTATCATTACTGCTCCTAATCCTATTAGATGCGTCATTGACAGCACTTGACACTGTTAAATAAAAACTTACACGTTCGGACTTGAACTCAGTGTATGTAGGTTAAGCTATTTATAAACAAGGGCTTACATAATTGTAATTGTATATTGTTACAAAGTATTTAAAATCCGAACTAACTAATTCTATCTGAGCCACGTGATACGTGTTACTGCAAAGAGTGAAAATCAATTTTCATCTTGCCACGTCTATTGGCTAATTGTCCATAATTTCATAGTTTTTTTGTTCAGTCACCACTACTGCTAGCCAAGTCATCTCCTTTCAAACTTAAGGGCTTAGGCCATAGCCCACCACTCCGTCCAAATGCGGTTGATGGACTTCAAACATCTTTATCAACCTCTTTGTCAAGAACACGCACGCAAACTTTGACACTTCACCGTTGCAGCTAATTTATCCATTGGACTATTACCGCTACATAGTCCAGCACTCGCACATTACACCTATTCCATATAATCTCTCATGCATTACATTACTGTATGATTCGCATTCACATAATAGGTATACTGCTCATCCATCGCCACGGCACTGTGCTCTGGGCTTATGACGCAAAAACGTGTAATGACTCTTATAATGTCTTCAACACATACGTACGTGATGTATGTATAACATACATCACACAAACATTACTAGAGTAGGTTAAGTTTGCTAATATGCGACTTTGTTGGTAACGTCGGGTTTACGACACGGTAATTGTTGCTAGACCATGTTATCAAACGAAAAGGTATGTTTTGAACTTGGAAAATACGTCATGTTGGGTGCATTGCATTGTAAATACTTGAAGTATGTAGGTAAATACAGATAAGTTAATCCTTGTGGAGTGTCAGAATTTTTTTATTCTTATTGGTAAATTTAAAATTCAGTTTTTTGTTGCCGGTTCTATCCGTACAATCTGTACTTACTTCTATTGTTGAGGCACTTACTTATAGTAAATAGTTCCGCTTCTAATATTTAATGTACTTGAAGATAATTATCTGAATTAAGTCAGAATAGGTACAAAGAAATAAGGAGGATCTTCACGTTTTTGTCAGAATTCAGCCTCCCTATTGTTACGTAGCGGATGGCTATGTAGGTGTCAGGTCATGAAATAAAAGATTCAAGATAATTATAAAAAAAAAATATTATGTTAAACCTACGTCACAGAAACACCCGCGTTGAGTTGCGTGTGTGGTATTAACGCAGCCGGCACGCGTCTCTTACTAGCATAGATCAATGTAGTCACAAGTGCCACACCTGCTGGACTATGAATACACACCGCTTGACGCTCGTAGCCCAAGCTTAGTAATACCGTCATAATTTTGCTAGGGTACCGTTTTCTTTCATAATGTTATATCAGAAAGTATCTTGTTCTACTGTATGTCTGTATTACATTGTCAGGGAGATGACTAAAGTCTTCTCTAAATACACATACCAATAAGACAAAATTTGTAACACTGAATTATAGTTCTGGGAATCGCCCTTGAAATCGGAACTGAGAAGCATAAATTACATTGTAGTATTTTTTAACTGAGTATTACTATTAATTCTGATAGTACTGCTTAGTAGGTGCATGAAAGTTTTAAGTTTAATAAACAATGTAATTTTAATATGGTCATTTGTCTAGTAGGCGTTATGGTCAGGTACAATCGGGGTCAATGAGATTGCATGTCATATCAATTTACTTATTTGATTACATCAAATCAAATGAGATTGGCTGATTATATTACAGTGACTAGACATTGTATATAATAAATTTACATACATATTATTAATATTACTACCTATGTATATATTTAGCACAAAAAGTCGTGCTTCTGTGTCAGTGGGTTACAGTCGTTAAAACCTTACTGGGGATTTTGCACAGAGGTTTGCATCATCTAACAGTTGTTATGTTACCAGTAACTCACCCCACCAATTCGCATTCTAGCAACGCAGTGGAGTATGTTTGAAGTAAGTATATTGTAGCTATTCGAACGTTATATAGATCTGTGCACACTTTGGCAGCCACAGAAGTGTTGCTGCTGCAGTTGAATGTATTTCACATCTATACCTATATGTATATATGTACATAATGAAAAATAATAACGTACATTGAAGTTATATGAGAAAAAATATCATGAGGCGTCGTTATTACCTCAATAATGGTTTTTAGATTTTTTTTCTGTTTGTCTGTGCGTCTGGCACGCAAATTATAAACAAAAATGTTCTCACCTAAACAGCTGCGCAGTGGTGTATTTATAGAGGGGTGTCATGGCCACTCCTGTGACATCCCAGAAACGCACGGAGCCATCTTCATGACCCGTTAGTAGCAACTGTCGTTCTGAGGCTTCTGTGTGTTCCACTATACCTCCCGATATGGGCCATGGACTCTCTGAGTATACATTCTCTGTTTGCTGTTGACCTGAGGGGGAAGATGGAGAAATGTCATCATTCGATATTTAAATTTAAAAATTTACTCTGTGGACATGACAAGTTCTCCTAACTTATACTGACAAAATATTGACTGTATAACAGCAGATAAAATGTCTGTATTCCAATAACAAATTTTCTCTATCAAATTTTTAGTTGAGTTTGTTTTGTTTTATAAAATCATTATACGTCTCGCTATTACCGTCTTTTTGCACATTTGGCTGCGTTTCCACTGACACGGAGCTGAGAAGAGTGGTACATGAATTGACCGATAAGACTGCCTTTCCACTGACGCGACTGGGCAAAGCATTTTAATTGGTTTATTTTTATGTACCACTCAGCTTCGGCAAACGGGCAAGCAAGTACGCATACTTATCATTATTCGCCTACAAAGTAGGTACATTAGTTTTTTTTCGCTTGTCTCACCTTACAGTACGCGTATTTAGTAGGCGTATAAAGGTAAATACGCGTACTTATTCGCGCGTCTGGCACCCCTTTAAGCCGCAACAGTATCAAGTCGAGCCGTCAATACCAACACCACTGTATGTGTACACTAACCGGCGGCGACAATGTTGTCGTACACGTTGTTGGCGACGTTGTCGACGAGCTGCGCGGTGGTGACGGCGGACGCGTGCACCGACACCAGGTACGGCAGCCGCAGCGGCCGCCAGCGCGCGTCGCACAGGTCTATCACCACCAGCTCCTCCTCTGCTAGCACCACCTGGATTATAAAGAAATAAGAAATAAAAATTACCGGCCAAGTGTGCGTCAGACACACGCATGTAGGGTTTTGTACCATTATCTATAAAAAATATTTTGTATGAGAGACCCCTTAAGTATTTATTTGTTATGTCATTTAGTATTTGTCATTACTGTGGCAATAGAAATACATCGTCTTTGAACATTTCAAGTGTCTGACTATTACGGTTCATGAGATACAACCAGGTGTTAGTCTTTTGTGATG
>DWBW01000255.1:0-11420 GCA_018231125.1 Spialia spio | reverse complement strand
ATACTTGCGGTAAACGGTTCAACACGATGGATATTCTGAGAGTGCATAACAGAATACACACTGATGAGAGGCCTTTCTCCTGTGAGGAGTGCGGGAAGACCTTCCGAACGGCCGGCTGCGTCAGCAGGCACAAACGGATCGTACATCGAAACGTTAAGGTTCAATGAATAGGTAGATAAATAAGTAGTTTTTAGATAATGATTTTTTTATTTTGTTGAATATTTTGGATGGTGTATCACATGTATCAATTTTAAATTTTGATCGAATGTTAAGAATGATAATAAAATTATTTATTAAATATTTTTAAGTAAATTGATTCTTTTACTGTTTATCTTGTATGGTAACAGTACCTACCATACCTAAATGATGTTAAAATCAGTAAGTACCTAATAAATAACATATAATACATTCATAATAATTATACTTATCTGACCAGAAGTAGGCATTCTTTTGGTCTTTGTATATGTGTAAGATTTATTTTTCGATTGTTATGTAGGTGTATGGGCCCTCTAATATGACAGCTCTCAGACTGAACCGAAAATAATTATATGCAGCTTGAGCGTTGACTCCGTTAGATTAAATATATGGCTCTATTTTCGTAAATGAGATTCTATTTAACAACACACAAAAAGTTCAATGTGTCATCGGTGTTAGCGTGTGACTAAGGCGCCTGCCCACAAATTTTTGTAATTATTTACTTAACCGAAATCGGAAGGAGCAACGTCCTTCCTCGTTTCATCTTTATCTGATTCCGCTGTGATTATAATTTGCGTTCACATCTTAAAAATATTAACAAAGTATATGCATTGCAACGAACAGATGCAGACGGTAATCAATAATGAGATATGGTTATGGATTTCGAGTGATCGCTTGTCCGAAAATATAGGTCCACTTAACCCTACGGAATGTCTATGAAGCTCTCGTCAGTGGGGCATAATAAACAGGCGCATTCGTTCACCCTGCGCGGCCGCTGCGTGCACCGCGACCGGCGCCTGCGCAACTTCACGCAAAGTTCATCGCTCAGTGGTCGCTGATCGTATGGACGTTCGGTTCAACTCAGTCCGCGTTCGGCTGCGCGTGCGAGCGCAGTTTTTAAACACGTTATAAATTAAGATTACGGCAAGTTCGTTCGTAGACGATACAAAACTAATAAGAAGTACCGTGCTTCAAAGACTAAATTAGAATTAAGGAAGCGACATGGCGATACTTCATATGGTAAGAATCAATTAAATTGTATTAATAGACCTATTGCATTTATGCAGATAATCATGCAGGAATAAGGGCGAGTGTTTGATGTGTCTGTCGCATACAATGATTAATGAAACACCTTAGAAGCTTTTTCAAGTCTTTCCTCATTCAATTTCTTTGTCGCTTTTTGTTTAATCAATGGGGCGCTCTTAAAGTTATTTTCAGTGTTTTTTTAGAGCAGTAATTAAATCATAGCAGTAGGTAGGTAGGTATTTGTTTTTTTTTTTATTTGTTTCGAGGCCTGCAAATAAATCCCATTAGAAAGTTAATTAGAACGTTTCGCATAGGTAGGTACTTAAACGAAAAACATATTTAGTTAAATCGAAATTATCCGCCTTCTTATTGGAAGAAGGGGTCTTCCGATTTATCCGGAATATTACATATTTTCCGTTGTCATTACTACGTTTGAACTTGACCTAAACCGAGTAAGATATAAACCAAAAGTACCTAAATACATCGATTTATAATAATAAGTACCTACTTACGTAGCTTACTATGCAAAGATATGTAGTACTTAATGGTGCTTATATGCCTATTAATAATTACGTTAACAGATGTAGATGTACCTAGGGTAGGGTACCTACCTACTACTCAAGTCCTCATCAGTCAGTAAGTAGCTATAGATGATCGTGTTACCTACTTGTTTTGTAAAGATAAATAAAGTTATTAAAAGCAGCAAAATATTTACCCAATAATTGTTTACCTAATGATGGATAACGCGGGTTTAGCGACATTTAGATAATTGTATAGGTACCCCTATACATTTGTTTTTTTACTAAAGGTAGGTACACGTACCATGATGGTGGGACAGGACACCGTCAGGTTTTTGGCCGGTTGGAGCCCTACATAACCTCCGCCAGCCCTGTGGCGGAAGGTACTCGTCCGAGATTTCCTGACGAAAAAAACCTTCCTTGTAAACAAATAACTACACACCTATTTTAATCTGAATTTAAAGCAAAATAATGATCGATCTTTTTGTCGCTAAACGTTCCTCCTCACATCTATAGGTAAGTAGGAACACCTATAGATAAAGATTATTCTCATAAGTAGTGAAACTTTATTTAATTATTAACAACTTAATAATTTTGCCTCCATGTTAAAAGTTGGCCGAATAAACATGCTCATAAAATATGAGTTCTCCAATAGTATTGCACTGAAAAGCTTTCTAGATTTACCAAAACTTAGGTTACGTAGATAGGTAATGTAATTACCTAATTAACGCTTCTTGTTACATAGGATAGGTACCCACCTATGTAGCTATCTACTTATCTCTTCTGAGTAGTTTGTGTCTTTGAAAAATTCTTTGCTAACTTCTGAATTCCTGAATAAGGAATTAAAAGCTTTGTGCGTTTGCATGTTCGTCTGGATTTCGGCCAAGGTCTACACTCAGCAGTTCAGTTCCAACTCCTTTCCCTTTGTCATGTCACGGCATCGCCATTACTTGCAACAAACACAGTGTACACAAATACAATAAACAGTTGTTAATAAAACAAAAGCCTACGAGTCTACAACGCTTAATATGTACCTAGTTACCTACCCATAACAGCTTGCTTCATTGACGTAACCAAACTGCCTCAAGTCATATACGTAAGAGTAAGAACCTATTATAAAGGTAACCTACATAAAACAGCTGGTTTCGCCTTCGAATCAAGCAGGTAAGGGACACTCGAAGAGGGGCCTTCTGAGTTGCCAATATTGGATGGACATGGATTCCCTTATCCAAGCCCAGTATTGAGAGTTAAGATACTTTAAACGCTGTCTCCATAAAATAGGTAGGTACCCACCTACCCAAAAACGGCTTACCATGTTACTTAAATCTTCTTTCGCCAATGCGTTATAACCTTATAAAGATTTACAGTTCAATATAATGAACTAGTGTAATAAAATATAGAAATAGACACCCAGCAGACATTAACGGCATCAGTTGCTTAACATCTCGTATCTAAAATAAGTAGCTCTCTGGCTTTAGTGGCGAGAACGACGTTTGATTTAAAAGTTATGGTTGTTTGGAAAGTAATTTCGTTTTTTTTTTGTAGAAATGAAAGACAGTTTTCATATAATAAACAAATATTTTATTAAATTATATATTGGTCCTGGTCCATCACCTTTTGCTTTCTTTCTGGCAGTAGCTAGGCATAATTCCACGCTCATACAATTTTTGGTCGTTGCTGGCAAAAAAGTGATAGAGGTGGTTTTTGATTGAGGTGAAGCTTTTACCGTGTAAAAAATTTTAGAGTGGCCGGAACAAATAATAGTTAATCCAATGGTGCCAGGACTGGAGAAGGGGATGGGTACGTGTGGCATTGCATCCCATTCAAACTGTTACAGCTTTTGGCGAGTGACCAAACTTGTGTGAGGTCTCGCGTTGTCTTGGTTAACTTGGTAAGGAAAGGTGTGGTCCTTTACTGTTGATTAGTTCGGGCCATTTCTGTTGAAGCGCATCATTCAGTTTTTGTCCAGCCTGATGATCTTAGACTTCCGAATTAATAAAAAGCTCAAAAAAAAACTATTCCTTTTAAATTCCACCAACTGTAGAAATATGACAATATCACCTTTTCTTTTTTTTGGTGAATATCGGAGTTGAAATTATTTTCCGAACAACCTATTATTTTAAATTTGTGGGATTTCAAATTATCATTCAATCAACAAAATTAAATATGTACCACACCTATCTATGGATTTTTTATCTATGGACTAAACTAAAGTCAAGTATAAGTAGTGCAGGTACCTACTTACAGTGAGTTAAGAGACTTTTATGAGATTGCTCTTACATAGATAAGGTGACCCTATGAACGTTTATCATAAAACAAATTTAAGGCCCTCATTTTGTTTTGATTGCAGGGTCACATGTCTTAGATATATTCGTTCGTATAAAATTATAGTACAGTCCTGTACATAGATACCTACATAGGTGCATACATTGGGTAGGTAGCAAATTGATTATTTACGGTTAAGTTTCCAACTTACCAAACCCAGGCTTACGTCAACAATCATCTATCTTTATATCCTTCGGTTAAATCGCTCAACATCAACACCGAAATCACCATTATCCCTTTAATCAGAAATGCCTTTCAGACATGCAGGCACTATCTTCTTCACTCATGTGATACAGGTCAAATTTTCCGAAATTCGTTAACTCATTGTTTTCATAATATCCAGTAGAATATATTCTCAAAATATTCGTAGCAGTTGTAAATGTTGATGCAATAGTTCCAGTAAACTATTTCTAGATTAGAACTTGAATCAGTCTCAATCAATCGTTACAAAGGTCAATTCGATGTGAGATCATGGATTGTTTTGTCAGAACAGTTTGAAAGTCATATTAATTTGCTGTTTGGCATAAAATTAAGGGATCAATGTATCTAAATAGATGCCCATGTCGTTGTTTGTGCTCTTTAAACTTATTCGAGAAAAGAATATCGCACACACACGTTTAAACGGACGACTTGTAATGTTATTATTATGTCGACACATAATCGTAGAATTCGTAGATAATAGGAAAGTCAGTGTCCTTTTTATTATAGCTAAAGACAAACATTTATAATATGACATAGACCCCATTAGGAAAGCAAAAACAACATGGCAAATACAATAAATTTATTGCTAGTTCTCTATGAATTTTACCAATCAATAGCTAACTACTACCAGTCTGAAGTCACAACAACCGTCCTGAAAAGTATTTTTATTTAAGTGACTTTTTGTTCCCAGAGACTTTGGTGGGCAACTGTTGCAGTAGTTTTAATATCAAGTTCACAAACCCAAGCCCGGGATGTAACGTAAGTACTTGCCTAATTAGTCGATAATTTTTCTTATGATTTCATTTTACTTACTTATAATTTCACGTATTGAATAGATAGATATTAGGTATATTAAACAATAATTATTTATTTATTTGTCTAACAATGTGGGAGTTCTGGGCAACACTTCAACAATCTATTATCATTTATATCGACAGTGCCTATGCTACGTATAACTTACAGTACAGTGCAGCCTGGACAAATCCAGCGATAGCATAAAAAAAGAATGTCGTGGTTTACATTAGGTACAGAGGTCCTCACTGGACTGGTTTCTGCGAACTTGTCGACTCTATCCTATCCATCAAACATTTGATTGGATCGCATAAACCATGTCCTGCATTGATAAATAAGCCTACCTAATAGATGGACATGTAAAATTAATAAATTAAGATTAAAATTAATTGACTACCTAGGTAACTAGGGTGCTTCTTGAACTTTTAAGTTGAAACTTGGCTTCGGATTCGGAGTCAGTTAATTAGGTAATTTTTAGGTAGGAATATGAATGTAGATATTTAGGTAGATATGATTTTCATATTTTGGTTGTGTACATAATATAGTGTTTGTAGTGTATCTATGTAGCAGGTAGGTCAGTTAGTGTAACCTAGTTACTTACTAATAGACTGCTAGAATTTAGTTTTCTGTTTATGACTAAGGTTTCGTATCATATTAGTTAGGTATGTTTCACTTAACCAGACGTCATCGTCAATCTTACTAAAACGAAACAATAGAATTATTGAACTTAATTGTGGACAGACAAATCGGTGTCAGCTTATTCAATTTGATCAATAAATAAATTCAATTATGAAAGTACCTACTTACCCCATTGAATTAAAGAAACCAAATAATGGGGTCATCTAAAAATGATTAGACAGGAAGTAGGTTAGGTAGGTTAACCTACTTATCTAATCAAATAATTATATTTTATTTACATAAATAATGACCCTGTGCTGCAGTAATATTTTGACGCTGTATCAGTAACATAGCCTAAGACGTAGGCAAAGAATATTAAATTTGTGAACCTAGTCTACAATACAAGGTCCACTTCAGTGCTCAAACAAAGAAACAATAAAAAAATCTCAAGCGCGTCGTGTCATCTTAATTAACCTTTTCACCCCTATATTTCTACCGTGCGTGACTATTAAGCTTTAGTAGGAGCTTAAAGTAGAAATCGTAAAACTTTCAAACTATTAGATACATTTAGTTCAATGCAAGAAATTCAATTGATTGGGAATTCATTCAGTCAAGGTAAAATTATAATATTGTAATCCCGAATCCCGACAAGTTAATGGATAGGAAGCGATTACACCTACCTACCTATACATAGGTACATCCGTTTAGTAGCTATTAATTTGACTCTCTCTATAATAGTTTTTTTTATAAATAGCTTAGGTTTAATCTGAGAGCATTGATCTTTTTATGAAGCAGTGGGATTTTATTAATGTGGAGGTGTTTATTTGAATAATTATAGCTTCGTTCATTAGTCACATAAATATGCTAACGTTCATCGGGGTTAATCGCATTCGTGACTGTTGCTTTGATCTTAATAAAAAAATATAACTAAGTAGTGTTCCTGAGCTTAACTGAGGTCTATAGACACATTATCACTAGGTAAGTACTTAGTAAGTAAAACGTCTTGGTCACAGATATAAATATAATTACCTACAATAATATAATAATGGTCTTACTTACAGCAGTTACAGCGGTAATAGTACAGTGGTTTAAATTAGGTCCCTGAGTCGAGAGGACCGGGTTCAATCCCCGACACACACCAATGACTTGCAAGTTATGTGAGTTTTCAGCAATTAAATATCACTATATCTATGGCAAACAATCCGCAATTTGCCAGCGTGGTGGACTATGGCTTAAACCCCTCACCTGTTTGAGAGAAGACCCGTGCCCAGCAGTGGGACAATAATGAGTTGATAAAAAAAATTGTCTGTTATCTTCGTAGATTAATGACTCTTTGCATATTGTGGGCACAACTACTTATTTTTTGAGCTTACTCCATTTTCCATCTCCATTTTGACTTTGAGTGATTTTTCTATGTTACCCTACCTATATCCTTTTAATAGATATCTCTATATAGTGCTAGATATACCGGTATACCTATACTTACATACATAAGTAGGTAGCTAGTTATGGTGGGCTCTGCTAATAAAGTTTATAATTGAACCAAATACCTATGATTTCAGAATAGTTAGGTACTTTTGAGATTGCTTTATCAACGGTCTCGACTGGATCAACGAAGCGTTCCAGCTAACTAGGACTCGAAGATATTTTTAGATGTCATTCGGCCTTTACGACTTCATGCATTTTCAGTTTTCTTATTGTATTCTGCAGAACTCAGATCGATTCGTTTGTAAACATCTAGAGAGAGCGTGCTTGTTAGGAAAAGTTAGTCGAAGTCCCACCTTTCTAATTCTAACTAAATTGCCATTTGTTTTAAACATGTCTATAGGTCATTTCGCCATCTGTTCTGTTACCAACATCACTTAGGTAGGTACAGGTAGGATATTTTAGTATAAAGTGATGAATTAACTATCTACTTATATTTTTCAAACATTAAGTAGTACCTACCTACTACAGGTACTTACAGGTTAACTTTTCAGTAGATGCCAGGTACCAGCCTTGCGCTGTGGAAAGGCCCGAGCCCAATGGGCCATAAAGGGTGCTGAGGTGCTGCATTGCATACAAACAACCTTACCTATTATTACCTACCTACTTACCTACACTTTCTGCTTTTTTCTCCAGATTAATAATTACTTATATCGAGTATCAAAACTTTCATGTGTGATACCTCAATATCATGTAGCTTAAAAAGATTTCAGATTATACCTATAAGTGTTTTGTACCAATGGTTGTGTTAATTAATGTTCTTAGTTAGATTTAATTGAAAATATGAAACTAATTTGATCTACCTATTACTACTTAGGCACTTAATTATAATAAACTAGACATGATTTCGTCAGAGAATCTGTGGATTCATGAGCCGCAACTCACAAGCTATCGACGTCCCCATTGCATCTAGATACGACTAGTGCCGCTATTATCCCTTCTTCGTTAGCTATTAATTAGCTGAATGCCGTAAGTGAAACATAAATAACAGATACAATGCGATAAGATGAATCCATACGAGGTAGGTACATAAGTAGATACCTATAATGTATTATGGATTTACCATTTGCATAAATTAGTAATGATACGCAATTTCATATTTTAATCATGTTATAATCAAAGATAGGTGCACGAGGATGACAGGTTTTATAATTTAAAACAGGTTTTATAATTTAGGTATTTAATAGCTTTAATCCATCATCTGAAATCAAATCAAATATTTCATCTGATATCGCCTACGTAAGTATCAGGTAGATGCAACAGTTTAAACTGTGGATGCTGGAATAAAAAATAACTAACTCAACTTATGGGAACTACCTTATTCACTTTTAATAACGGATTTGGCCTTTAAGAAAACCTTTTAAAATGACCAGATTATTTCTTTAATACTTGAGTTATGTTTATGAATTACTTATTTGCCTACAGAAACGAAGATATCCGAGATGCAATAATGATCCTAGTCAACATGTTCCGGACATCAGAGAACAAATTGGAGCAACGTGAGTACCGAGAGAAGGCGCTCGGTGAGACCCTTAAGAAAATGATCATCGGAGTGGATAAAAAGTTCAGAGTCCTTGACTCACTCAAAGGCATGATCTCAAGGCTAGATGATCGGATATACAACGTTGAGAACATTTTTCTTCAGGTTGGTAAATTGTGCTTCATAATATTGCCGTTGGTAGATACCCTAGTTAGAGCTACCTGCCTACAACCCTTTTTATAGCCCACTGCTGCCGGGTCTCTACCTATAATTGGAGAAGACCTGGTAGCATACTCCACTACGCTGCTCCAATGCGAATTATATAGTTAGACGTGAGTTCGATATTTTTATCTACGTCATATCATATTCTCAACAAAATTACATGAGTGCTTCTTCCAAGTTCATAGTAGTGTCATAATAGGGATAGGTAATAGGTACCCATATATCCCTTGAAGAAAAAACCTGACCAAAGCATGCCATTTCTGTAAATTATTTATAATGTGCTTGCTTGTGTTGCATTTTAAATTGTAATGCGTACCTTTATATGCTTAATCATACAATATATAGATACTATCTAGTTGTGCATTTGCAGTTTTATGGTGTTCCAATGGCATTACGTAGAACGGACATTGAGCTGTTCTTGCATTTAATTAAGGTAGTTCCTACATGCCGCTGTTACCTGTTTTAGAATCATCAATGTCTTTAATACCTACTTATTTTTATCCATACAAATTTCCATTAACTAGGTAGTATTGGAGTCAATCACGTTACCTCAATTCCCGATCGTACTTTATTGTTAAATTGTCGACAGAAGGAAGAAAAAGAAAAGGCGGCATTAAAGAAGACCCATGAAACGCTGGCTGACGTACAGACGTCGCTGCAGACGCTTACCGCGCTCGTCACCAAGAACCAGAAGGCTTCGCCAGAAACTGCTCTGGACACAAACCTAACTACGGATGATGAAACGATCAGTAAAAGACTTGATGCCACTGATGCTAAACTAGATACAATCAAGGCTGAACTCGAAAGCCTCAAGAACAGTTTAAATAAGGTAAGTTATTTATGTTTTTGCAAATACATAATTAGATAGGTTAAGGTAATTCATAGTTAGGTTAGGTATTTAAATAGGTTATTTGCAAAAATATGAACTGTTTTCTTGGATCAATAAATTGTGTTAAAATTCCTGTGCATCCACTGATTTTAAACTCAGCATACTCGTAGATAATCCTTAGTCTTTTCTCTTTGAGGTCTCTTGAATATTAGTAGGTAAGTATGAGGTCTACAATCACAACACAATGTAAGATTTCTCGCGATTCTAAATCTAAGTAACTACCTTAGTTTTTTTCATTTCTATCAACTTTTTTTTTAGGATGCCCTTCGCGCGATGTGCCTTGAAGTCTCTTCAGACGTCAATCCCTTGGAAAGGCATATATCAGAAGCAGACAAACTACTTAACAAGTATGAATTAAAGCTGAACGAATACAACGGAAATGCAAGCAAGGTGCAGACGGACTTCGTGCCTCTTAGCGAAGTGTCACTCGCTGACGAAGCGTGGCACAACAAGATGACTGAGGGTAAGCAGAAGTCTATTTACTGTTTTTAGGGTTCCGTAGCCAAATGGCAAAAAAGGAACCCTTATACATTCGTCATGTCTGTCTGTCCGTCCGTATGTTACAGCCCTTCATGGGCGAGTCTGACTCGCACTTGACTGCATTTATTACCCGGCTGCGTCAGGATTATGTTTTTCGATGAATTCGTAATTATTGTCATAGTGATTATAGACAGTTAATTAGCTACATCGCCGTTGGCTACAAAACAAGTTAGTTTGAAATAAAATATTGGCAAGGCGACCATAATAGGGAAAGAGTCTCTCATAGACCCTTGTGACATTGTGTTATTGCTTAGATGACAGTGCTGCAGAGATGCCTAAGAAAAGGATAAGGTATTGCCCCGAGTTTTTATAGGTTGCAGTGACTTTACCTACATAGGTATTGTGTAGATAAGCTTTGGCACATTTAAGAGGGGTGTCAGACGGGCTAGTAAATAAGTACAGTATACGTATACCTACTAATCCTTATCCACCTACTAAATATACGTACTCTAAGATAACACGCAGGCGAAAGCCACTCTAGTACCTACTTCTTAGGCGTACACGTATGTAAGTACTTATCTACTCGTCCGTCTGTCACCCGTAAGATTAATCTATACTCTACGAGTATACCTTTACTGTGTATGTTAGTGATGGAACGGCAAGAGAAGGACACAAAGAGCATTCAGAAGCTGCTGTCGGAGGCGGAGAGCATGTGGAAGGACTTGCCGCGGCTGGCCGACCTGCAGCGCGCCACCAACCACACGCTCGAGGCCGTCGTCGCCGCGCACCTCAACAGTACCGACGCTAATGATAAGTGTTAGTCCTTCCTTGTCACTTATTTATTCATTTAATTATTCATGTACTTACACTAAGAAACCACTAATAAGTGTTAGTTAGTCCTTCCTTATCAGTTATTTATTTAGATATTCATGTACACGAAGAAACTTAAAACTACTTATATAAGACATTAAAATAGCATTGTACAAAGGACTGTTTATTCCAGTCTGAAATTTCTTCCAGCAGCCCTGAGACTGAAATGATGTTGTGAGAGCCAAATTGGGTGTAACTACATACATACGCAAAAAATATATAATAAATATACATAATTATATAATAAATAGTTTATCACCGTTTTCATTGAACAAGTGTAAACATTGTATACAACTAAGTAGTTTTTTTTTCAATATAT
>DWBW01000254.1:0-11423 GCA_018231125.1 Spialia spio | reverse complement strand
GGGGAACATTAATAGAGATAGTCCATAGATAGAGATGTCGCAGAATAGATAGATATACTCAAAAACGTTCCGTCAATGCGTTTATCAAAACAATTTTCATAAAACGGCATACGACACACCAACACAGTAAGTCAAAGCTGTTAAAAAACCCGAAAGAAAAAAAACATTTAATTATAGCTCGTATCTTTACGTCACTAACTTCCCCCAGATCTCCAAATTAAGTATACAACCAAAAAAAACCCGCTGTCCGTTCACTCAGCCAAGTATTATCATTCACGGCGCTCACCAGTTCACCTACATAACGTATTTTACAAAGAGTAAGGAAAGGCCATAGAGGCAGCGTTAAAATTAACAGTTGAAATTTTATTATCTACACTTTTATGCTTTTATTTATTTGATTACTTCACTATACATTATCTAGACTATCTCCTATGCAATTGGGCATCTTGTACTGAGGGAAATTGATCAAACTTAGTCCATAATAACTCTGTCTAAAATAGTCGTAGATTGATGATGATTGAAATGTGTCTATCTATAGTACCCACCTAAGTAATTTTGGTCTTACAACGTAATGCGACAATTTTAAAAAGTTCTTTAAAAATTGCGAATGAAAGTAACTAATTCTCAACTTTGTTTTTGTTGCATAATGATTAAAAGTGTATACGAAGCGGCAACGTGTACAATGTACATAGACTCTATGGGCTTTGCTTATTCTTTGGAATTTTATCTACAAAAGAGGCAACTGAGGCCATCACTGCGCTGGGCCACTGATAAGAGTTTTTATTTTTCCGGAAGTCAACCCTTCGCCCGCTATCTGTGACGTCACGTCCCGTCTGACGTCGCGGCGGATCTCTTTAACAATTCCCCTGGAAGTATCAACGTTTTGACGTCCAGTTTTTTTCTCTGCTTTAAATTATTCCTCTTGTCGCAATTTTTTAAAAGAAACGTGGTTTTTGTGAAGGAAAATTCTGGTTTTTTCCGACGTTTGTGATAAGCAAACACCATACCTTTTTAATTTGTACCTTTTTTATTGTAATTTATTTACGAACGTACATTAAAATATTATGTTCAAATAAAAATAAACTAAGTATATAAAAATAAATGTCCTCTGTCAAACTTTCTCATCTCTTATAGCCTTATCCCGTTTCTAGCAGTTAAACGAAAAACCAAAATAAATATAACAAATCACCAATAAACTTAACCCTTTTCTCAAAAAGAACTTTCTCACTAACTTGTCAAACTATTAAACTTTGGTACATCACTTACAGGTGCCAAACTAAATATTAACCCTTCACTGCCCGTGTCGATGCTTTTAACACTTTCAAAATCGGGCCCCAAGGGAACTTACAACTCGAAATGTCACTTAAGTAACATTTCAAATGTTTACATTTAGACAATATTTTGTGGTAGGGCCGTTAATGGAACGAGTAACTGAAGTGTTAAAGTTAAGTAATTCCTGCACTAATGCTGTTAAATAGACGAAGTGATTAAGGTCAAGACATTTCAATTAATTATATTGAATGACTAATTTTATCTGTCGCTATGTACTGTTTATTTTGCCTACATTATTATCAGAGTAAGTAATATTTATTAGATTTTATGTACTTATATATATTTTAATATTTTTATTATAATATTTATAAGATCACAAAAGTATAATTTTTATGATGCGTAAAAATATATTCGAATCCAAACATAAATTAAGAACTACCTAAAATAAACCACGCTAAAGTATACGAGTAGGTAGCTATGTAACGACCTAACAAAGTCCCAACTCATAAACTCGGACAATATCTCGTAACAATATAAAACATCTCCGAAGACAGACGACAGCATCCCATCTGGAATTAAAAGTGCAGGTGGGGACATTGATCTCGCCGGACAACCCTCCCCACTCACCCCCACGTGTGGACGCTTAGCGATTGATAATGGGGGTCCAATGTTATTTATTTAGACTAAACAGGAGACTGGGGTGAAATGGACTCGTCATGTTAATTTTTTTTTCTTACGTTTGCACGGATGTGGATTTAGCGGATATGGTTTACTTGTAAGATTTTTTAATCTTGTAGATCACATAATTACTCAAAATGATATAAACTTCGTATTTTCATCGTCAAAATGAAAGGTTAGTTAATGGAACATAAAATCAAATTGACAGCAATACGTCATAATGATTGTTAAATACCACAAATAGTGCAAGAGGCTTGGTTGCGTTAAAATGTTAGAACTGTGGTGAAATATCGGTTATTTATCCGCGGTTCGACAGTCAATATACTTGCAAAGGTCACTCCAATCACTTCTTGAGAACTAGATTCGTTTTCAATCAAGATGGAAGTCTGTATAAAATCACTACCTTTCGCACTATTTACGATAAGTGCAACTTTATTTTGTTTGATTTATTTGTGTTTTAGTCAAAATGTTTTTTATTTACCTTGGATTTTGCCCGTTCGAGTCATCTTATAGAAGCACATCATCTCTGTACATTGTATGATAAAATAGTCACAATGGAAGCTAATGATGAGGAACCCTATCTCTGAATCGAGTCTATACACCCCGTCTGACGACACCACATCCGCCTCGAGTTAGTAAATGACACGAGTAATATGCCACGCGTTTAGACGTAGGGCAGAGTCATAGATGGTTTCTAAAACACAATGCAGTAAATACTATATTAGGAACAGATTTCTAGGAAGAGAATTTTTTTAATAAACTTCAAAAAGTGAATAAATGACTTTACAATTTAATGAAGTATTTCAAGTAGGATAAAAGTTTACCAACTTCATCACTAAACCAGAACAAGCAAAGTCACTTAAGTATCAAATTCTCGATAAGCGTATTGCATGCATTAAATTAGATTTTTAATTCAAGTTAAAAGCTCTTTGTCTCCACGACCTACCTCAATAATTAATTCAAGACCCCCGAACCCTCCAACGCTGAGCTTAGAACAGACCTTTTCATTAGTCGAACGACATCAGCTTCTTTTAAAAACACAATTTCGAAATGCACGTAGCGTCACTAATCTTCAGAACAAATCTATTTGCAATGTCTTCAGGCAAAGTTGGTACACACTTGGGAGGCGGACGAGTTACGTATATATCACAAAGCGGATTGTCCTAGTGTGCCACCCGTCTGGACACGTCCCGACCGGACCTCTCCCGTCTTGCAGCGTTTGACTGAGCGAAATCACTCAAAAGTTTTAATGCCGCTTCCGTGGGGACGTTTCGCTTCGACGAAGGCGTTCCTAGTGTGAGTGCCCCCACAGGTGTCTATGTGTGCTATCGTCCGTGAACTACCCAGTCGCTACGTGTGAATTTTTCGCTTTACCTAGCGTTTCGAGACGTGTTTAGACGTGTTTGATGTAGACTGAACAAGCTTTGGATGCTGAGCTAAATGTTTTCTTGTTGGCGGAAGGAAATATTGATTGGACTGCAACAAATGTAGCAAAAGTACGCTAAACGTTTTCTGTAACGTTCTGTGACATACATATATAATCATACATAATATAGGTCACAATAATTTTGTCAATAATTTACCCTTTCATTCTTTTCTTACAAAACGAAAACAAAAAGGAACAACGCTGTAGCAAAAATATTCAAATCAAAATCCTCGTAAACAGAAGAGTACCTTTTAACAAAATATTCCATAATATTTATTAATAACTAGCGCTTATAATTGAATATCCGCAGATGAGTCCGTCACTCAACCACTGTGGTTAGACATCGGATCGATGCCATCAACTTTTCGCGTTGATACAGCCACTGATTGTTCTGTGCTAATTAAATCCGCTGTCATACGTGCCGTACGGATTTACCGCTCGGGACCGTAATGAAACTTCGTTGGAAATTAGTTTCGGTCAATCATTAGATTTGTTATTCATGTTGTCCTTCTGAAATAATGAATTCGGTATGACGTTGAAAGTATGTCAGTTAAAATGAAACTATCAGAAGGTTGACACTGTTATTACCGTTTATACACTTGATATTTTTAAATTCAATTTTCACTTATTATTCTGAGGTCTTTTATTTCTTTCAGTAAGCAGTTCTGTTATTTCTACTGCTGTTTAGCATTTTCCTCTTACTCATTACGTCTTTTATTACTGAATCTTTGGATTTTTGAGGGATCATAAGTGGTCACGACAATTTTTGATTTTTCCGAGCTCATAAAACATTTTAGTCTTACAAACCGCATACGTTAAATGTAGGTACAAACCACCTCTCTACGTCAATGACCTGAAAATCCAATTACACGTTCATAAGTATAAAACACAAATTAACTATTCGCATAGTTGATTGAATCCGTCCGTCTAACCGGCGAGTGACGGATTTTATCTGTTAATATTCAATTATCCCACCCCACCCCGGTCTCCCCTCTGTTTTATTAGCGTTTCTTTATGTGCTAGGATATTGCTGAAGTTACGTAGAATTTCTAATTGGACTTATTAAACTGGACAATTTTTTATTTGAGATTTATTTGCACGAATATGGGTTACAGTGACGTCACATAATTATTAGTCCGCCATATTTAACCTTAATTGGTATGCAAATATTAATTAATGTAAGAGAAAAAAATATATTTAAATCATTTAGACCAATTAAGTAAATAGTAGGTATTTTTTATATAGTCTTACAAAATGCAATCGAGTTTACTTTTAAAAAATCTATTGCTTTTAGATAGGCATGTATGCTGTTTCTGCTTATCATTTCTATGTGCAATATGTTACACCATTGGTACGGGAATAATGCAGAGACTTGTTACATGAAACAACAAAACGCTAAATCTAAAATCTAGAAGCGACATGTATCTACCTACTTCGTCGTTTCAGTGACCGCATTTGCATTCGCAAACTAACGTACAATCAAACGTGTGCGTTTAACTGTCGTGTTCAACAATTGACGCAATATTTACGTAATGACTGCCCAGTGCGGTGCGGTAACGTAACGGAATTGGCCTCATAGCACATACACCGCATACCGCAAATACCGCGCCAAACGCACAAACTACCGATGGCGTATTGACACAGTGATATTGAGATCATCATTTACACCGTATTTTTTGTCTTTTTTGATAATACCTTAATATTAAATAAGTACTACTTCTCTATAATCGACGAATACAATACAATTGGTTAAAAAGCAGTTGTAGTTGTTCTACAAATTTTGCTGTAGGTTGTGAGTCGTAGAAGTATTCGTAGCAGATTAGTAGAGAGAGGTTACGGTACTCGCGGCTGGCTGATGACCAACAACCGGTCGGAACCATGAAAACGACATAACACCCCCGCGATCCCCCAAACCGAAATGAGCGGCCGCCCGCTTATTTTCATAAAATACTCATAAACACTGTTTCACTTCAGGAGAAAAATGAATAATGTGTTTCTCTCGCCTGCGACTGTGCGCGAAGAATATTGAAATTTTGTGCGCTAAGACTATACGATCAATGATGTTTAAGACACCTATGATTTCACGAATTTTTGTCTTTCGCTTTTTTTAATCATTCTTTTAAATATGTAAGTTAAGTATGTACGTCGTAATATATAAGAAAGTTCGTAAATCTGTTTTTCATACAAATATTTTACCCCCTCTAACATTTTTAATACAGCCGCCGTTCTTGCATTATTTACGTGTTAGTACCCACAGCCAAAGCGAAAGGGCAACAGCACACTTACAGAAGAATGAAGGCATTCAGCGTACTTCATAAATCATTGAAGTTATTCATAAAAAGACTTTCGTCTGCGCCCCGAACATATTGCAGCGCGCACGTGCGACACGCTTCATACGCGATATTGCCACGAGGGGGCGCCTCTGCCTCGTAAAAATATGTTTGCATGAAATAACACCGATTCTCAATTCCATATATAATGTATAGACGGCCGTGTTTTGGTACGTATTATTTAATTTGGAAATAATCGTTTAATTTCACCTACTCGTAAATAAAATTACTGGAACATTCTGACTCACGGCTTAGATATCAGTGATAAGTAGATTCCAGGTTCCACTGAAATGTAAAACACATTGTCTGTCTGTCTATTTCTGTGTCCTTCACGCGTTATTTTATTATTCATTTTGAAAGAGGAAGTAAACATCGGCACTGCCAAAAAATACGCTGTGAAATCTGAACGAGAGTGGAATTGTTCCCCAATTCGGGGCACGTTAGATTAAAAATCAGCTTTATAACGTCATAAAGTAGACGGGAGGCGCGTTAAGATAAGAGTTCTCCCGGATCTAAATAAAAAATGAGCCACAATCGTAATGGCTGCGAGGTCTTTGATCTCGGTTTCAGGGCTTACCGGGGCTTGCCGGCTTAGGCGGCCAATTTGGATATAAAACGTAATGCGGATCGAAACGCATTAGCGACATTAGCCAACTGACTGTATGATCTCCCCTAACAGCCTCCGGTCATAATACTGTTGATATACGGCTTAGTTTGCCGGTTTCTGCTCGGATTTTATATCTTCAATAGCTTCTGCTGTTGTTGACTTGCATTTTTAAAATGATTCTTCTAAATTCTCACGTACGAGTAGTTACTACGTCGTTATTATCTACTCGTCGTTACTACGAAATCTCGTTAACACCATATACAATAAATACATATCTAAGCCGCATCAACGAACAAAACTTCAGACGTCTTGAAAACAAATAAAGAAGCCCCCACTAATAAAACTTAATACCAACGAGACACCGTAAAATTCGAGTTTATTGAAACGTCTCAAAGAACAAGAGGAAAGTCAAAAGCGGGTACAATTAAAATCCTCCCCCGCGACTCACCTCGGGCCAGCGGTCAATATTACTCGACAAGACCCTCAATTTTCACCACTCTCCCCCGTGCTAATAACAATAATTAGGAATGAGTGGTTCAATAATTAAAAACGGAAAAGAGCACAACTTGAAAAAGACTCGGAACACTAAAGAAAATGATCTCATCTCCCTTTCTAACCACCATGATTTATATACACCACTCTCTCGCTCATCTCATTCCGTTATTAATTTGTCTGTTCATTTCCCGAATGCCTGTTAAAATTAATAAAAATTGTTACAGATACCCCTCTTTATTCGTGGCGATAATGTTTTTCTTTATTATATCTAGGCATACATAGTTACATACGTAATAAGTCATCTGTTTTGCGCCTTATTTTTAACCCCGACGCAAAAGCGACGGAGTGTTTGAAGTGTCTGTCTCTATGTCTGTCTGTCTGTCTGTTTGTGTATTTAAGGCATCGTAGCTTCCGAAGTGATTAAACGGCTTTGATTTACTTTTTTTCCCTTTAAAAGGTAAATTAAGGGCTTGAGTAGCAGAATACAATACATTAAAAAATTCAAGATGGCCGCGGCTGCAAAACGACTGATTAACTACATACCATTTTGTCGGGGGTTTTTAATGTTTTTTGATAAAACAGTTATTCTAGGATTTCAGTTCAGAAATATAATATTCAATCTATCTTCCTCCATTTAGTATATTATTAAATCTAGTGTATGTAAATAACATTAGAGTACAATGTTTTTTTTAATAAAATCAGATATTTGATCAGTTTTATTACGTTATCTTTTATTAACTTCTGTAACTAATAAAATATGGATAAATACAACCTAGAGAAAAACAATAACTCAATACGTACCGTCGTATATAAAGTCATTATAATTTATATAGCAAACTGTTAAGAATACTATTTTTCAACACTTACCTATACGAGCAGCTAAATATGAAAGCAATCACAAGGCTTCCAAATGAATATTCACACTCAAGGTAACCCCGCAACATGGCCGACAAGAGGTAATTGAAATAACAGGGCAAATTTAAAATCATTAGTTGCTGAGAGGGCAACACTGCATCAAAGGGGGATCCCCAGTTAATAACGAAAGGTGAAGCCGAGATATTTTTCTCTCTTATACAAAAATAATTTTCTGCCTCGTGGGGAGAGCAAGGTGCGTTGTAGGGCGCGCCTATTGTGTCCTTACACCAACAATGTTTGACTAACAAGCTTCTTTTTACTCGCGTACATGTGTAGTTCCTTTGCCGTGGAAAAGGGATGTGCCTTGTACAAAACTTTCGTGTGCTCTCTGACTCTGCAAATGTCATTCATAAGTTCTAAAGGTCTCTTTTTTGAGCTTTACTATGCATTTTTAGGCTTTATAAAATTTTAGGCTTCCTCTTTTTTTTTAATTTTTCGATAAGCAATATTTAAAAATTACACTACAAAGAGTAACTACTAAAATCGTTACATTTTTGATAAATTCGTCATATTCATCATCATCATTCATCATATTAGATTACTGCGAATATGTTGGGAATTAAATCAAAATTAGGTATATTATTTCATTAGGTACATTATTTCATAATTGATTAGCAAACTTGCTTAGCTAAGCATTCATTAACTCTATGACAATGACCTAATAAGTACATAAACAAAGTATCACGTAAAAAGTATGTCCTTTTTTAGCGCGTTTAAAAGTAGGGGTCAATCAATCGATTAGTAGATGTCGCGTCTTGGCTACTGGTGCGATAAATTGGTCTCAACTGCACCCATGACATAATAAGGTGGGTCGGAACACGAACGCCAATCAGGTGGAAATTCTATTTTATAGCCCTTAGAATATCAATTTATAAACGAGTACGTTACTTTTCAATTCTGTTATTGAATTATATATAAAAGTCACAGTTATAAAAGATATCTTAGGTACATTATGACGGATATGATGGAAAATACGAAAATAAACTGCATCTTGACTTATCCCAATACAATCAATCAATCAAAACAATTGTGTATAAGTGATGAATTATTAAATTGCGTAACAGATAAAGATAAAATAATATAACCGTCAAGATACAAATTAATATCGTAAGACCTTAAAAAAGGAACTGCTCACTTCCAAGTCCACGCAGCTGACACGACAAACCGAAAAAAAACGAAGTCCGAGCACTCATTAAATTTTTCGCTTATTAAAAATTCCCCACGCCCGTCCGTCAACATCAGATAGGCAACTTTTTATCCCGAAACAAAAGTTATGTTCCGCGGGGCACCGATCTCCCCTCCGTCCTTAGCTCGATAATTTGAGTGAGATTTTCTCGCAATTTAAGATAAACAAAGCGAGCGCTTACCCTTAATTGGAAAGCAGAGCGTTATTCAGGAAGGAACGTGACAAATAGACACCTCTTAACTTCTTTTCCACTTTCCTGCCATTCAGGGCTATATTGGTTTTTTCTGTATACCTGCAGCCTGAGAGCTTTTATTTGTTTAAGGAAATGTTAATGAGAATTACCTCGGTATAGCTGCTTTGGGGCCGGAAATCTAATCGTGCTACCCTGTTAAGGAGATCGGCCCTTGTCCCTAAACTTTACCTACCTCAGGTACTCGTTAAATTATACCTCATCGTAAAATTGCCTACCTACCCATATGAAAAAGTGTAGATAAGTGTTTCGTCTTATTCCTTGCTTATCTTACAATTATTTCTTATCAATTGATCAATACTTCTTAATCATTTCAATGGTCTTAATTGTCTTACGTAAGAATAAAAAAACTATTTCCAAAAATATCAAAACAGTAAATTCTCGTAAATTTATAATCAGCAAACGTCTCTTGTAATGAGTTCGCCCCTATCCACTTGCGTGTGTTGATATTTCTTACAAGAGTTCCCTCTTTGCTCAGTTCGTTAGCCCTACACTATTTGAATATGAGACACGAGCGACGTGAGTTTACAGTTCAGATCACAGAGAGCGAGTAACTACATCGAATAGAAATGTCATATTTATTTATTTGTGTTTAATACTATCTGATGCGCATGGTTTTTACACGCAGGGTAACTTTTCCGAGGTAAAATGCGTCATTTTTCAAGTTTTAATATAATTAAGCAATGTTTGTAAATTGCCATAGTATAGATAGATATATGTTCGTTTCAGGTCCTGAAAAGCATTGCATTTTCTATCATTTTACCATAACATTTTATCTACAAAATTATTAGGTAGGTAATCTGTCAATTCTCTTATTTCGATGCTCTATGGTTTTCCGTTCTCCATTTCCTATCTTCCTACCCTTAACCTTTAAGTTTTAACACTTTACACATCCTTGTTTGTAAGTATTGAAATAGTTTTGAATAGTTAATTACCTAATATCCCTTTTACTAAACATCCTTTTCAAGCAGTATTGTTTTGGTAACGGGTTGTTGTTATAATCGTATTTTTGTTTTAAAATTATAAAGCCGGTAAATAAAATCTAGTTCTTTACAGCAGAGTCGTAAATAATTTTGTACCTGTAAAGTAACAAATACACAGCAGTCACAAGTCAATTCATCATGGTAATACTAGGCAACTGTGTGTCGTGATCTTAATACATTTCTGTGTGATATTCATATTACTATTATGTCAAAATTAATGTGGATGAATTGCTTCATAGTATCGTAAAGTATCAATTACTGGCGGGTTAGACGATAGTAGGGTTCGTCTAACCCGCCAGTAATTACGAAGTGCTATAAGTGCATCAAGACGTTTTGCAAAGTGGGATAGAAAGTGTTAGAAACGACATCTTATATTACTTAGTTGAATATCATAGGGCTACTAAATGGCTATCTTAGAATATAAGTAAATTGAGACTATATTGGGTAACAATAAGTCAATTAAAAGAAATATTCAAAGTATGCTTCTTACTTTGTATCCACCCATATTTTTACGGTATTATTTTATAAAAGTGAAAACAGTGTTTCTGTGTAAGTTATGCATTAGTAGTAAGTACATATACATTCAATATATGTAAGTACATTATTTATATGTACATGTACAATAGTTTAAAAAGTACGTATATCGAGACAGTGAAAATACTAGTGTAATCGGCCACTAATCGCCACTTGAGCGCGGAATCAATACAAGTGTAGACGTCGCGACTTGGCTAAACGTGGCTGACCATTCTGTTTTAAAGAAAAGAAGTCCGTATTTCCTAAGGGTTTAACAACAAAAAGGCGTGCAGTCAAAGTATCGCTAATCGGCTAGATTAAAGACAAGTGTTTTTAGGTTAGGGCAGGTTAGTTCAGACACTTATTAGTGCTACATGAGTAAGTAATTGTGCGTTTACGCCTATACAACAAGAGTTCATTAAAATTTATTGAGTTACCTTATTGAGTTTAAAAGTTTTATATTCCAAAAGAATTAAAAATTATTATTGGAAATTCTGTCGTACCGACATTTTTAACACCAAATGACTTACCTATTATCTACTTATAAAGAAAAATAAATAAGTATAAAGTTAATATGTTTACAAAAGCTGTCAAATGTAATAATAACAAAAATAGAAATAGAATCGTATTTTAACAAATAATACCTACTTACTATTATTTTGTGCTTTACAACATACATAGCATGAGAGTACTTCCATAAATTATAGAATATATAGACGCATATATCTGAATATTTACGATAATGTAGACAGCGACTCATAAAAAAAC
>DWBW01000253.1:0-11428 GCA_018231125.1 Spialia spio | reverse complement strand
GCACTACAATTGGTGGTGATGCTCATTTGCATATACGAGTAGAATAATTTAACAAATTAGTTCGAAGGTGATTTATTTACGATGGTTTAACTAACGTGTTCAGTTCAATATATAACTATTAATGCTCGTAAAATATGATAGGGCGTAAATTTAAATAAAAAACTGTACCTCTTACTGCACAGTTTTTTATTTACGTACCTCAATACTGTGCTACTGTACCTACTAATAAAAAAAAAAATCAAAAAACCTTCCTAAATATAAAATATAAAACCTAAATTCTTCACGAAATCTTCATTATGTAATATCTTAGGTGTGGTGCAGTTGGCAAGGAGATGTAGAGCATTTTTATATAATAAAATCATAATTTGGCACTACCTCAAATGGTAAGTGTCGCTTATGGAATATCTTAATGGACCTGGAAAATCTAGAGCGTCTTCTTTAATGTGTTGCAGTTATCTAAGAGGTTATGGATTATGGGCCTCTTTAAAATGATCAATGTAAAATTTATCCCTCACATTTTTATATCAGCTTTCATGTTTGCTAAGTACCTATTTTACCTTTACAAATTTCGAATTTGCTTGCGTACGTAAATTTTACGCGCAGTGTTCAAAATGGCGTTTTCACTTGCAGCCTCATCGGTGTGGAAAACTCATTTTATGGTTTGCGAACACATATTTTGCTTTAATTAATTTCATTCAGTATATTTTTTGCTAACATCAAACACATTACAAATAAAGTCACGTGTTACTTTTTGGGGTTGCAATGGCGGCGGCTAAATTTATACGATTTCTATATCTATCTTTACTTACGGAACGTAAAATTACAGTGTTTAGAAAATTAAATTGGACCGTAACGTTTGTTATCACTTTAAATATTGCATTCCCAAAGAAAATCCCCTCGTTTCTTCGACCCATGTGATTATTTTATACCAAGCAGAAGTGGTTGTTGCGTTTCCCGTGACTATAAAAATAAATTACAATGTTAAATTTTGTTCACCCCAAGCCAAAAGAGATTCAGCGATTCAACACGGTCGGTCGTTGCTTTTTATTACCGATGGCTAATACAAGTATGTATGTAAAACTTGATTCATATCAGACTTTTATGCCACTGTTGTTTATGATAAAACTCAGTTTTTCAACTTATTGTCGTCTCCTACTGACATTATTTGTTTAGCCCATGTTTCTGTCACTAATATACTCAGAGTAGTTTATTTAGAATTTTCCGGGACGTTTAATTTCTGTTATCTTTTGATCTATAATGGTTACATTACCTATATATATTAATGTGTAAGCAGTGCAAGCTATCTAAACGTTACAAATACCGCAGTGATCAGAATTATTCATTGTATAGACAAAACCACTAACGTAATAGTTTCCACTGCTTGACAATGCAATGCT
Organism: Spialia spio; assembly: GCA_018231125.1. Classification (NCBI taxonomy): domain Eukaryota; kingdom Metazoa; phylum Arthropoda; class Insecta; order Lepidoptera; family Hesperiidae; genus Spialia; species Spialia spio. The sequence goes on along the minus strand of DWBW01000253.1, from coordinate 10,031 downwards.
AAACTAAGGTGACGCTAGACCAATGGTATAGTCTGCCAAAGAGAATTGGAGACCTCGGCGGAATTCGAACTTGAGATTTAGGAGGGCCTTCGAATACCATTGCAACAATGGCACGGCACGTTCAAGCTGAGAAGATCAATACAGCTAGCAGTTTAATCTAAGTATTATTATATCATGTTGACACGTATGTTTTGTACAGAGAGAGGCATCAATTCACTGTAGTAGGAGGTGTTTGTGTAGAGTTAAATTCTCGAAATTATTCGTCCCCAGACACAAAGATATTAGGTCGTTACCACGGTTAAGTGAGAGTAAACGAATGTTTTAAGAATTAGAAATGCTGGGAGTTTTCATTTGGTTACAAAACTCTATTCAGTAGGTACCTACCTTACTCATTCTACGTTGTGCCCTACGGTAAAAGTTGGTAATTTAAAGCAAATATTTAATCTTAATTCACCAGTCATTTCTTACGTCTTATTCGAATTGATTTTTAGTGATGTTTGTATGTTTTCAAATCGAAATAAGTAGGTAGGCACCTAAGTAGATAAGAATGTGTAATGTATGAAAACAAACAAAAATCTTTTTACAAGATACTGTCTCTTTAAAATATTAGTTTTTTTGTGTAAACACCTGTTAATTTCGTCATTTTTGCTCACAGCACGTATAACGTGTGCTGACATTGAACTAAAACAACGACAATTTCAGCACATATTGGTATTGTTTTTCCGCTTTCATTGCACAGGGAGTGCATATTCAGCAAATTAAAACTTCGTCCCCGCGTGCAATTTTGCAGTTTCATGTCGCGTATTGTTTTCAAAACGTAACTTTCTCCACAACTCGCGGCAGTAGACAGAGGCTGAGTAATGACTGTAAGGAAAACAGCTTCCATCGACAAAGGGCTATTATGTCAAAAACAAACCCAGCCTCGTACTCCGTAGCCAATTCTCTCCATGTTTGCTGAGGGCTCGCTTATAAATATGCAAATGTTATTCTGCGTTTAGCGCGCACTGCAATAATATTTATATTGAAATAGGCGCCTGCCGTCTGCCCTTGAACTCTCACTATTATTATACTGTTTAAGCAACCCTTTCATATTCGGTTGGAGGCTATGTCGTGAACCATGTTTAACGGCCTCTGGATTTGTGTAACAGAATGATATAATTTTATGCTACTATATTCACGGCTCTATAACTTTATGTCTTTGGCCCTGTTGTGCACGACTTCAGGCGTCCGACAGTTTGACCGACATTTCGGATTTGAATATATTTGTTAACTTTTATGTTAGGTACTTATTTAGTACCTACTTCTGCAGAAACAGTACATTGCTTATTTTAGCCACTCTACGAATATCTGAAACTAGCAACAAGTTGAGTTTGATAATTCCATAATTATTTTTGTTGTAATATTTTCTAACGGAGATGAAGTAAAAAATATCTCATCCACGAGAATTTCTTTCTCAACCTAGAAAATAAAAGTCAAGATTAACTAGTTAGACCAGCAACTTTTCATTCACATAGGTACCTAACTACCTACCTACATAATCTCGTTTTATAAAGAGTCTCCCAATAAAATGGTCCTCGACCGTCACTCACACGATACAGATGAATGACATCAGGACAAAATGAAGAAGTCGCTGCCACTTTTCGTAATAAAAGGGCAGTCGTAAAAAACCACTACAATCATAATAACTCTCCTCGCGACGGACGCTGTCACAATGCCACTTAAAAATTAATACAACACAACGAATGTTGCGGATCGATCATACGTAGGTAATAAGCGTAATAGGTAACTGTGGTTGTTTGATGTAAAAATTGAATTGAAATTGTTCCGTAAATGTCTTTATTTTAAATCGATAAAGACTTTTCCTTTGTTGTAAATAGTAGGCACCTAAACATATTTGTAAGAAAGACTTGAATCTTTATTTTAGGTAAGGTGGGTAGGTCAAATTAGTTACTGTCGTTCTGTAAGGATAAAGTTCCCACGAGTATGTCATCAAAAGTAAGAGAGGTTCTTTAGGTCGTCTAAGTATGGCGTAAAAGATAGTAGCGAAATAGGAAGCGCGTGTTTGTAACCTAAAAACGCTGAGCGGAGCATTGTTGTTGATTTATGCAATTTATGCACTGCTCTTTTGCGCTCCGCTTAGCTTCGCGTCAGTGGAAACGCAGCCTTATTGGTCAATTCTTACCACAATTCTTACACTGTTCTTCTACGCTCCGCTCAGTTATGTGTCAGTGGAAACAAAGCCTAATGCTGGGTCCACACGGCATAGTCTGCGCAGTGTGTCTGTACAGACTTAAGTTTGTGCAAACGGGATGTGTGAACGTGAAATCACAGGTCTGTGACGATATCTGTGATATTTTATCGTGTGGACGATGTGAGTCGTACATACTTTTGCCGCAAGTCTGAACCGTCTGGACCCAGCTTAAACATTTAAAGTTAAAATTCAATTCACGATGAAATCGAGACAAATCAGCGACTTTTGATGTTATGTTTGTTGTTTTTAATTAAAATTCTGTTATATCGATAAAATGTTTGCACAACGATTATGGGTTGTTGAACAAATATTCCATGTAGCGTACGCTACTGAGCTTTTGGTACTTTATCCTTGGGGCTTCGTCAGCGGTATTTATACCTAATACTGTGTAAGACATTAGGGAGATACTGTTAATTGTAAATTGTAAAGAAGCAAGAAAATTTTGCTTGGCAATAGGTAGTCCTCTCGAGTCTTTTCATTTATGTTCCATTGTTTACCTTAAATTTTGAGTAAAATTTTTGTGTTTCGGATTCTTTGGATGTGGATACCAGAGATTCTTTATTTAAGACAATCATTTTCATACTAGTCACTTGTACGCTGACTTATAAGCTCGTTTGTATGATTCAAGTAAAAACCTTTTAACTTCATAATTGACTTCATTTCTATAATATGATCCTGAATTTACAGTTGTAGATAACCTACCGATGTTCTGTGTAAATATTATTCGTATCATACCGTAAATGAACGTAGCAATAAATTCCTGCATCATTCTCATCTTATGTAGGAAAAGTATACTATATTTTTATTATGAAAGCTCTTGAAACGCAAATCGAACACAAAAACGGCATTGCTATTAGCACCCTCTCATTCATTGACTGTAAATTGCAACTGTATGCACACACATGTTCACAGACAATTCTCTAGTTGATAATAGGGCGTGCATGCCTCCCCATTGCACTTGGCGTACCTACTTATATCTGCAGAGACTTTATGTTTTTTCCATGTCTGCAGTTCAATAACGAGAAATGGTCCATGTGTAAGCTTTGTAATGAAGGAGGAAAGATGTTCGATTATTATAGTTCAACTTTAATTTATTTTGCATTCTTTGTTATTGTTGTATTGTTTGGTTTCTAGACCCTTATTCTTGCTACTTTCCATCGTAATGCTGTTCCATTTGTTTCTTAGTATTCAGGGTTAGCAACACAATCAACCTAAAACTGTGAATTGGGTAAAAGTATAGGTCCAAAACTATCTGAAGTTGGATGATTTAGATATCCTTGTAAAGACCACTCATCGTTATGGGAATAATAATAGGTACCTAGGTATAATGTTCTTTTAATTCTGAATGTAAAAATGGTTTTTATACTTTTTATTTACTTAGGTACTTATGTTTATAATTATTTTGCATTAATTATGTGTGTATGTCCAACATAATTTTACGATTGTATTTATGAGATGTAGTACGGGTATATGCTATATTTGAAAGACGAGACGTTTGTTGCCCAATATTAATTAAAACATAGTGCTAAGATATTTTATTACGGTGAATAAAAACACGATAACTCATTAGTGGGGCAAACTGAACAACTGAGAGGTTCTAGCTAAGATTGTAAAGGCAACTGCCGGCCTATCGGGTTTAATTTTATTTAAGAAAGATTTTACAACGACTTGGTAAGTAGTTAATTAAAGGAGGGGTGAGGTCTATCCTGCTAAGTAAGTAAAATTTAGCACTTTTTAATGTAGAATTACCTAAAACCTAACATTGATTTCCGTTTTTATCAGATGGTATCTACTAGTTCTGAGGTAAGTAAGTAGGTAGGTAAGTATAATCGATTTTATTAAAAAAAAGACTCCATATCTCCATAATAATATCTAGTTGGTAAATTTTATTTGGTCGATAGATTTTATTTATACTTCATGCATACCTATATAAATTAATAAAACACAGCTTTAGTTTTGTACCCATCACGTATCAGTATAACTTTTTGCATATCTATCTAGCTGTTACGTCAGTTCCACATTAATTCGATACACCTCGACTAGGCCCTCTGCTCTTACAATCACACACACGGATTCACTGAGAGTGAGAGTGTAATAGGAATACCTTTAAAGAATTGAACTTGAATAGATAACCGCATGCATATTGTATTGTAACCAGAAATTTTAGCTAAAAAGTAAGATATTTTCAGTTCTAATCAGTTTAAGTACCTAGTTCGCTTCCGCGGTGCGCGTCGCGACGGAGCGCTCTTAGCTGAGAATTAACCAACACCCTCTTATTAACCTTCGTACACTCTATTTCGGGAAACCGTCCTCGCATAAACGAATTACCCACTAGTCAGTCAGTTTTGCACTAGATTTTCTATCATGACCAGGCCTTTTTCGTAAAGACCGTAGCGGAAAAATTCCAAGTCTATGGTAAAGACCTTTAACTTCTGTGGTTATCTATGTTTATTAGTTATCATATTAGTGAACAAAAATATAGATAGCTGCTAGCCTATGTTTTCTATAAGTAATAATTGTTCGTCGACACGTCATTCCTTACAAAGAGAACTTTAGCTCCATGATGGGATGGGCGACCTTTCTCACATTTGAGAGAAGATACTTGCCCAGCTGTAAAATAACATCTACTGAGTTAATTGGAATGGATATGAAATAACGAGGCTATATTTCGAGGTAAGTACCTAGTTGAAGCAATTGCCTTATGGATTTTAAAAAAAATACCTAACACAACGCCCTGAAAAGACAAAACACAAATTAAAATTAAAAGCTGCAAATAAAACATAATGTACCTACACATCATGTAAACTTTCTTAATATTCCTTTAACATACAGTTCATGGAAAAGATTAATCCAACTCAGGTGAAGTCGACAGAGCGTCTTATCCGAGGGCGAAAAAAAATTTTCAAAATTTAATTAACAAAGTTATCTGAGAGCTAAAACACAAGTTTCGGAAGAAAAACGAGCGAACTGACACGCTAATTTGATTCTCTCGAATTACAGCAGTAGAGCGCGTGTGAAAGAGATCGTGGTTTGAATGTTCAATGGGCATCAGAATCTTTGCTTAGGAAGGTCGATATTTATACGAAATAGGCACTTTTCTTTACATGCTTACATAGGTAAACTAGAATAATGACCACAAGGTCGTCTGCTTCTTCTGAATTAGGTCTGAAGAGGTGCAATTTCAAACAGACTCTCAAGTCTTAATTGACTTCACGAGCATAGTAACTAATATCAGAAATTCCTTTTTTAGGTAGGTACCTACCTACTGGTCTTATATTATGGACAGTATCTATCTTGTACCTGAAATGTGATGAAATAGGTGATAATGTTTCAAATAGCATAGATTCTGTTACCGACCAAGGTTAGGTTCAAATCACGAACCCTAACCCTTAGATACATGAGTAGGTATTTCTATAATTCATTTAAAAAAAGTTTTTTGTCTACTCTATTGTAGCTACCTACAGTCGCAAGATACTTCGTCTTGAAATGAACAGACAAGTTTTAAAAGTTGGAATCAGAGAGTGGAAGAGAGTTGCTTCCATTGTGGCCGAGACGTTTCTAAAGCGTGACTTTACACTCTTTTGCAAGTAATTTACATAAAAATGCTCTGATGATACTATACATGAAATTTATCCGCAAATTCTCACTTCGCTTACACTCTGGCTAAACATAATATTCTTGAGTAAACTTAGCCTCTTCCATGTTTATTTTCTGTGAAGTGGGCCAGTCGATCGATGTCGGTTAGGTTATTCAGTAGGTAAGGATCGGCGTCACTTAATCTACGATGTTGCACTTGGCGAGATAATTTCACGCCAGCCGACGTCGCCGGCGACTCTCTGGCACGCTGGCTTTCCATCAATTCAATTTCATACCTATAAGTTTGATCGGAAACTATCGTAGTCTTCGATTAACTTACTCACGGAGTAAGTAGGTCCGTATTTCTCGGAAAATGTAGGAAATGTAGGTACTTAAATACTTTGCAGTCATTTATTAGCAATTGAAGCAACAATTGTGTTTACAGAGTAGATATGATTCGATTGAATAATTGATTTATTTAATAGTGAATGAATTGAAATGTGTACAAATTTATTTATACGCGATCGAAGGGTGAAAGGGATAGTCGGATTGGACTATCCAATATTAAATTTACCCTCTGCGTATATTAAATGAAGTCTTTCTAAAGTATTCAAAGCAAACAACTATGTATTTGATTGACGATCTGAGTACGGATGTCTGGGGAATAAATATTATCTTGATACTATTTCATAATTTAATGTAGGTTCTTAGCTACATAGGTACCTATTTATATTGGTTTATTAACTCATATATATTATTGAATTTTTCTTTAAGCCTTTTTCGTATAAAAAGTGGTAGTAGGTAGGTACCTACCTACTTACAATGTTATCTACCTAATTTTAAAAGTGGTTAATACTTAGGTAGGTATTATTAATTTATGACAAATTCTATAAAAAGAGGAAATATACCTATTTTTAACGATTATCTTTTTTATTTTAATAAATGATAAAGAACAATTAATTACCGTCATAAATAATGTAGATACCTACAATCATAGAATGCAATGCGTCATTATCAAATTCAGTCGCTCTCAGCACACGACGGGACGAGATCGATACTCATATGACTGTAAATGTAGATTGATTGGCTGCTTGCGTTTCTTTTTCATGGCGAGTGCTGCACCCGGGCCATTATGTTCCATTCTGGATTTACAAACATCAGTGATTGAGATTGAAGCAGTAATACTAGTTCACTTCACTCGTTAGGGCCCTTGTTTATAAACTGATCTGTTTAAGGTTTGTCTTGAGTGTGAAAATAAAGACTGAAATGGTTCTAAACTTTAACTCGAATGTCTGTTTAGGGAGATTTTATTATCTCACACTACCTTTACTTTGATGTATGAAACTATGGTTAACTAAGTATTTTAGGAGTTAATTTAATCATAAGTACCATCTGTTGAATTAGAAACTATGAATAGAAATCATGCAATTTTTTAAAGGAAAAATAATGTTTAGCTAATACAATACTTATGTAACTACAGCATGACAAATGAGAATACCTATCCCTCTTAATAAAATTACTTATAGCTACATAGTTACAAGCGTAGTTACAATAACGAATATGCTGACTTCACACAACTTCTGTTGTAAACCAATTCTGGCGCTCTTCCATTTAATACGCCGATGCAGTATCTTTAAGAAACTCCTCAAGTTTTAGTTGTAGTTCTACGCTGCAGAGCTGAATTTCTTGAACGATAGTGTTCGGTTAAATCAGGAATTAGATAGGTACCTAGTTGTTCATCTGCGAATTTGATAACAATTTGCTAAGTGGTGAGTTCACGGGCGTTAGTAGCATATCTATTTAATTGAATAACGCTGTAGATAATAAACAAATCTAATTTGAATACCTTACTAGGAAGGTACCTACCAATTTCAAATGAATTTAATAAATATATTTTTAAAGAAAGTTTTCGTTTATCTATTTTGTCGATTTGATTGTCGTCATGATTTTAGTACCTAACTACCTACCCAATATTATTGTAATTAAACATCGTTGTACCTACAGTTTTGTGAATGCGACAATGATAGTGTCGAATCAAAAGGGTGCCTTTTAAAACTGCCGCTAAAGATAAATACGTTTCATAAAAGCATGTTGATGTATCAGATGTAATTGCTGGTAACATCGGTAATTAATAGCAGGTAATCAAGACCAGAACATAAATGTTTGAATGCTGTTGCAATGAAAACGTGTTGGCCGGTAAAAAGTTATATTTTACACGACCAAATTGTGAGCTCTTTGAAATTGAAAATAATAATTTGTTTGTAATATGTAAATGAGGATGATTTTCAACCGAACCGCTCATGTCAATTTAAAATAATATTATGTTGGTATGAAAACGTAATAATTATCAATCCTAATAAAATTTGTTACATGGAATATTACAAATTACAAATACTTAATACAGCATTACCTAAACCTAAACGGCGGACTTCCCAAGAAATTGGCAGCTCCATCAACTTACCAGATTAAATCTATAAAAAGACATAGAAGTGAGCGTTAACTAAGTTTAGTAGGTATGCTGCCTACCAACCTATCCTTGCTAATTTAGAAAATGTGTGATTCTGTGTGAAAAGAATCTTCAAAGTGCGGTCGGTATGCAATGCCACTCGCATCACATAGGAAAATTATTCTCGGATCAAAAAGTTTCTCATTTTCCCTGGTTTCCCTATTTGCTTTCGCCTCCCCACAAACACTTCTATATGTTCGGCTAAAGGATGGCATACGACGGGTTTGTTTCGTATTAAGGTGATGGCATATTACCCGACAATGTACTGTCTCGTCCCTTTATGCAAAATGCAACGTCTGTTTACTAATTTCGCCGATGGGTAATTTTTCCTCGAGTTTTCAAACCGGCCTCGGTGCGTTTGTGATGGATGTATCGTTCGCGTGACGTGTGCTCTCCACCTTTTTCTGAAACGTACGAGTAGTTGATTTGCATTTTTAGGTTAGGGTTAGTTACGGGCGTACCTACTTTATACCGCATTTTTCATTTTCCTTTTTCATTAATTTTCTTTGACGTAATTTTTAGGGATTCTTTTGTTTCTTTATCAAAAATTGTACAATTGTCATCACGTACAATTTTTATAAGTACATATCGACTCGTATATCAATTTTCGATACGACTACCTCAAGTGAGAAAGCGATATCTTTTGTTATTTTAGTACTCGTAGATGCTCCGTAGCGAAATGTGTCAAGGATGGCATTGTTGTGAGTAGAATCAGCCCTAGTCGTTCGCTTCGCCACAAATCAGGAGGAGCGGCATTATACGATAAAATGTAAACCGAGAAGCCTTTGTGCTGTCACATTAACTCTTTATATTATTCTTTCCGCTGAACGCGATATTTTCATATTAGCTCGGCGTTCTTGATTTTGTTTTAACGCTTGTGGTCGGTCGGTAGAGCTTGTGCTATACGTAGGTAGGTAGCTATTATTTTGTGTTGGGTAAACTTTAATGGGTGCTAATGTAGTACCTTCCTACCTGCATTTCTTTTAATAAAAAATATTTATTACCTATTCGTACTAAACATATTCCTAAGCTTTATTTTCTCTGTAGGTATTTTTGTAAATTATTTGATTAATTTCTATCTCTACTTATTTTAACATTTTACTTTGTTTTGTTCCTTATAAGTTATGTTTTAATTACCTTACAAGTTATGGTTAGGTAGTTAAGGTTTAAATAAAGAAGTTCAAAATAATAATATTTATCGTAAAATTAATGAGTTATTTTTGGATACGGACAGTGAACTCTAATAACGGATAACAGGAGTAACATAAGCACGAAAGTAACCTTTTACAATCAATCTTTCACACGAAAAACTGCGTCAAAACATGGACTTGCAACAATTAATAAGGGAATATAATGATTATGCCGCAGTAATAACTCAGGAAACGACTGTTTGGAACGAATGGGGAACTGCCCTGCAAGTCCAGGGAGACTCAGTTTTGAGGGGTGGCCACAACAGATACGAACGAATATAAATTGAGTGCAACAAACCTTCGTTTGTAATCTAATATCTATATTGAAGATCAATATTTCGTGCCGGTATAATATGAAGCCTGAGGGTTTAGCCAGGTTACATGTCCATTAACAGTTGCTCTACAAACTGCTTTAAATTAGTCTTTCGAACTGTCTTCAATTAGAACTAATAGTTCTTTAGTGCAAATCAAATAGAACAGCAGGTACCTTGACCTTCTTTCAAAGAAG
>DWBW01000252.1:0-11429 GCA_018231125.1 Spialia spio | reverse complement strand
TTGCTTGCTAGTAGTAGCAAGCAATACCGTGCAGTGCCGTACCATAGGTAAATACGTTCGTACGTTTGTAGTATAATTTTATTTATGTCTATTGCGGTAGCGTATCGAAAAATTTCTAAGTCTGTGGTATAAACCATAGATAGCGTGATTATTACGAATAAATACCGAAACCGAAAACCGAAACTAATGTTTATCTGTGATGTCTATGACTGAAACGCGAAAAGTTGCTCGAATTGTCGGACGTGTCGAAAGTCTATTATAATTTATTCTTATCTATGCGTCTATGTGTCGTTTGTCGAAACGAAAACAACATTCAATTATTTCAATAGTCTCGCTCGCTTTGGCTTTACGGTAAAGTGTTTTATTCGCAAACACTTGCGTCAGATTGTATGGAACTAAGGTATCTTCGCTACTTTGTGTGCACATAAATCGCTGAATACCAATAGTTGAAAAATGGCTGAAGTTGAAACGAACAATGGTGAAAAGGAACAAAGACCTAACGGCGGGGGAGATGAAGGTGACGCATGGGGCAGTAACGACTCCTCATCTGTGATGCGTCGTTATGCCCGGATGCCTGTGGACAGGAATGCTGCATACTATAACATGAACCACAAGTATCGTGGCATGGCAATCATTTTCAACCACGAGCACTTCGACATCCACAGCTTGAAGTCGCGTACTGGAACCAATGTCGACTGCGATAACCTTGCCAAAGTTTTAAAGAGCCTTGGATTTCGCATTACAGTGCTCAATAACTTAAAATGTGAAGACATAAACAATTACATCCGTCAAACAGCAGATATGGACCATTCAGATTATGATTGCTTGCTTGTAGCTGTTCTAACGCACGGTGAAATGGGTATGCTCTATGCCAAAGATACACATTACAAGCCTGATAACTTATGGTACTATTTCACGGCTGACAAATGTCCATCACTGGCTGGGAAACCTAAATTGTTCTTTATTCAAGCATGCCAGGGTGACAAGTTGGATGGTGGGGTCACTTTGACCAACCGCACTGAAACTGATGGGTCTTCTAGTGCATCTTACAGGATACCAATTCATGCAGATTTCTTGATTGTGTTTTCAACCGTACCTGGTTACTACTCTTGGAGGAATACTACCCGTGGCTCCTGGTTCATGCAGGCTCTTTGTGAAGAGCTTCGCTATTCTGCACACGAGAGAGACATTCTAACCCTACTCACCTTTGTCTGTCAAAAAGTTGCTCTCGACTTTGAGTCAAACACACCAGATATGCCAATGATGCATCAACAGAAACAAGTCCCGTGCATCACAAGCATGCTAACTAGACTTTTGGTATTCAAGAAGTAACTAAGCTGAAATTCATAATATAACATGTTTTGTTTTATTATACCTGTCAATAGGTATAATTATGTTAGCATTACTTTATTTTGTTTTTAGGCAATAATTATAGGAAGTCTTTTAAACATCATGTTTCGTTAACAAATCCAGATTCAGTATAGTTTTTTTTGCTTTGGTTCTTTGTTAATGAGTTCTAAATATTATGTTTTCCTATGTTCCTGATGATAAATGATTTGTATAAGCACCTGTTTGTCAGAAGTCACATAAACTTTAATTTGTTACTTTTGTTTTATGTGGTAAAAACTGCATGTTTCCAGTGATTATTCAAAAATTCAATAATTTGTTTATTACTGGACAAACTTTCTAATTAAGTTTTTAGTTTTATTTTAGAATATCCATTTAAAGATATTATTAGATATTTTGGTTGAATATGTATATTTAAATGATGTTATAGGAATGATGTTTTATTGCCACATTAAAATATTGTGCCAAGATTGTAACTTGGTCTAAATCAAAATGGTTTATAGTATTTTTAAACAGAAAGGTACAGCAGCCATCCATGTCAAGAATGCTTTTATTTTGAAATTGCCTATTTATTGATTATATACAAAATTGTATTTAACTATCTATTGCATTTACATAGTTTCTATGAGATTATAAATTTTTTGTGTTAACTAGTTGAAAATATTTTTGAGGAATTGTATCCCATTATTGAGGTGTAGTATTTCTTTTTAGTGAGAAATTTTATACCAAATAGTATTAGTTTTTTATATTCATGTATAAAAATTGCAACAGACATAATGCTCAATTTATATAATAAGAAATATGCATTTCTTTTACAGTCAAATAGCACAGATCTGATTTTATAATGTACTTAAAAATAATTTTACATGCTTTGTGCATTTTTAGAATAGTCATAAAAAATAAAAACTAAAAAATTAACCATCTATGAAAATTAATTGTCTAAAATGTATTAACGCACAACACTTAAGAATGACTGTCAGGAGAATGTATGAAAGAAGTAAAATCACATATTTTGTCAAAGCGAAGTTATATTTTTTCATTAATACACTAGTGTGAAACTGATTTCAGCTAATTCACATAATAAAATTGAGATTTTTTAAATTTAGTATTATACTGCATAGTAATAAAAAATAAAATTCCATTTTAAGCACATATCATAAAAGTTATTAACCAAATTTCATTGCCATTTTAGGAGTAGTTTTAGTGCTATTACTTATCAACATTTTTGGGTACTTTAGCTTATCGTAATAAACGACTTAATATATAACGTAAAAATGTTTTGTGTAACTTTCAAGTGGTTTGTGAATTTCCTTTGCCTAGTTTAGTTAATAAGTACAACAAAGATATTTGAACGAATAAATTTTTTGTAAGTGTTGCAATTTAAACTGCCATAATATAAGTGCTGATTGCCACATACACAATTATTCTATTAAATTTTAGGTGCAAGAGTAGTCTTAGATGCAAAGTTAATAAAAATTAATAAAAATATTAGATAATTATCTGAGTAGGTAAAGGTTTTTGAAAATAAGTCGATTTCAGATTTACATAGATATGTGATAATGGTACTGAAATGACTGATATGTTAGGAATCTATGTATGATAAAAAATATGTCTTTGAGGAGATTACTGTATCTTATTGGAAATTTTCGGAATAGTGCCTTGAAAGTCACAAATAATAATATTGTATAGTATTTGTTATTGTCACAAATAAGTAAAGCAATGGAATCTCTTCATAGATTGTGTGATCAACGAAATGACGTATTTTGTTATTAACTTTTGTAGTTCTTGTAAGCAATAAATTTCTCTTCCAATTTTATTGTAATTTTATTTTTGAGTGTCAATTATTTCAGAAAAAAGTAATAAGAAAACAAAAATCGAATAAGTTATAAGATTTATTTTTTACACCTTACATACAAAATTAATATTGAATACCATGAGCTTTTTCTCGCATTTCCCAACATTCGTCCCAAAACTGACTCAACCGTTGTTCTTGATTTGCGCAGAAATGTTTGAAGTCACGCAACATTCTCATTTGAAAACCTTCGTCTCCTGTAGCAGGTGTTTGGGCCCATTTCCACTTCTTAGAAATCATGTGATTCCATGACCACAGGAACCCCATCTGATAAAACGAAAAAATAACATATATATAAGAAAGTTATTTAAATAGATCATACATAAAAAAGTATTTAATTAAATTATTATTGTTACTAATAACAAAACAGTAATTTATATAACTAGGATTATTAGAGGTCGGTTATTTATCAATGTCAATGAACTGCAGTAACTACGCCGTATTATATTAGGTACCTATATGGACTCCTATAAATAATAGGTAAAATAATACACATAGTTGTGATTCATTTTAAGGTCATTGGTATGTGATTACTTCGTACGTTTTATTTGCCTATTATCGGTATTATCCTAAGTACAAGTAACAAGCAAAGCGTGACGTGTCTGAGTAGGTACTAACGCGTCGGTTTGTGTCGTAGTCGTCTTTGTTCTTGTCTGTGACGTGACGCGTGATATATCCTTCATGAGGGCTCGGCGCCGCCTCCGAGTGCACTGGATATCTGTAACAAAGAAAGCTTCAACAAACTAATCGATACGGCGGCTGACCTCGCTGTGTACTGTAGTATACGATCGTGCATTAGCAATAACCTTGTCTACGTACTGTATACAAACGTTTATGAATATGTGAAAAAAGCTTTTCAAACCAACTACAATTTACATTAAACTTTTCGTGATACTTGATGAATGCATTTTTGATGGTCTCATTTATCATTCTCAAAGGATCTGGCTTCTATTATTATAGAAGAAACTTAAGAATAGAAATCCAACCACACATGACTGTACCTATAATTTAAGTCAAAAAAGTCTAATGAGCGCGACATTGGTTGATTGGATGACCTAAGGTAGACTTTCCATTTAAGGTTGGGCGTTGGTGTATGGCGGTGTCGACTTAACATCATGGACTTTATGCTCGGTTACTACTCATTTTTTACGAATAATTATTATACGAAGCTTGTTTTAATTTGACGCAACATTTTTAATGTTTTAGGCTTCGTCATAATAGAATGTGAATTGCGCGAGTAAGCGATGCGATCATCGCGTGTTCTTGAGTCGAGTCACTGCGTCATGCCATTGTCAGTTAAGACACCTATTCGAGTTTAATATGTTTGATCGCGCGGTTTTACGAGTAAAATTCGACTCGCGCATTCGCATTCTATGAGAACGATGCCTAGCCTATTATTACACCTATTACCTTTCGGCATTGAGCGGGGGCTTAGGGCGGGTCCGCAACGCTGTATGTCTGCTCTTGACGGTGGTGGGGATGAGTATGAACATGTTCCCGGTGACGTGCACGTACAGATGGTCGCCGACGCCGTCGCCGTGCGAGGTGCTCTCCACAGTGCACTTGATGAACCCGAAGCGGCCCACGATCGCCTCTTGGAACAAGAACAGGCGCTCCAGCCACGTATCCTCGGGGAAGCCTGCCTCGCCAAATTCAATACAATTATTTAGTGCACACTCGTTCAGGAAAACAGGAATCATTGGCATAAGACACCAAAGTATATACAGTTGCGATAACTTTCTTCATTTTTTTCATTCATAAGAACGTTCTCGTGACAATAATGAACACAAATGATAAATAATATTGTTCCAACCATTTACCCGTAATGCGATGACCAAGTGAAAGAGCGTTTCATTTTTTTATATAGATAAATAATAACTCTACATTTTAAAAAATAAAACTTTTTCCAAATTAATGTGAAGTTGTGTTTATTGGGATTTCTTCACATCGTTAAAAGAGTTGGAAGGCTATGTGATAAATATTAACTCAAAAACCAAATATGTAGAAACCATACATAAAAGAGCCATAGAAGATAAAGGCGAATCATGGAAACAAGCTTGAAAATAATATGTGGAACTTTTTATAATAATATGACTCTCACCTTCAAAGAGGGCAGTTTTATTCTTTAGCAATGGAGTTTCATTAAGGGGTACATAAATGGGGCCTCGTAGAGGATCAGACTTGAGTGTGAAGGGCAAGGCCAGTGGATCCGCCGGTATTGGCACCATCTGAAGCCGACAGTTCTGAGCTTTTCGTGCCCAGCCGATGATCTGCGCAAACAAATATCATTCTAAATAAATATAATGTCACCAACCCGTGCCATGAACGTTTGACGTTCAATCACTGGTATTTTCGGTGAACTTTCACTTTTTAAATCCTTTTGAGGCCAACATAAGACAGAACAAAAAATGCTCCTAAACCGAGCGTTCAAGACCGTTACCGTCGTCCGTCCGAAGTCCGTAGGCGACGGCTACTACCGACATTTAAGAGGTTTTAAACGTGATCGGAGATCTCTTATGGGGGTGTTTACCACGACACGAGTTTGTCACTAAACTTTATACCCTATCCAGAGTATAACCCTTAGAATGATGAATCGGCATGTCCGGCATGGTAACCACTACAAGTATTATTAAAATAAATAACGCTTCACACTCACAGCCCCACACTGGGATTCCCTGTGTTGTGGGTGCCATGGATATACACAAAGACATTTACACAAACACCCATACCGAGAACAGAGATACAAATTTATCAAATTTCTGCCTTGCCGGGAATCGAACCAATCGAATGGTGGACCGGCATAGTAATCACTATCAGGCAGGTCGTACCCACGGCAGCGGGGCAGGTCGCGAGTCATTTAGGGTGCCTTTCCACCAGAGATATGATATGCTACCTTGCTATGGATGCGTTTGACATCATATTCATTGGTAGTTAACAAAAGCTGTATGAGCAATAATGAATATGATTGGTGGATATCAAACGCATCCATAGCACCATAGCATATCACATCTCTGATGGAAAGGCACCCTAAAACAGAAACAGTACCAGTTCGGCGACAATGTTCCCGCTGGCGACCGCCCACTGTATGCACATCTCGTAGGCCTGGTCCGGCCGGAAGGTGGCCTGGTAGCGCGCGTGACCCCACTCGATGCGGTCGCTCTTGTTGTTCACGTCGATGTCCAGGTGCGTGTTCTTGTACAGCGGGACTGGTGACAGATATCACAGATCACATCCAGTCCGTCCATTCAAATGGCGTACTACAAACCATTTGCCTGGATAGACTGTAAATAAATATTTATTCCTAAATAGAAGAGCATTATTCAGGAATGTAGTTTTATGAGACGGAATTTAATCAACTTACGAAGAATACAAAAACACAGCCTTGTTATACAGACTGTAACATTTATTTTTAGCGCGCCGCATTGCATATATAATATTATTGATTGTTTACTAACTTTTAGAATAATGTTGTTATTCTTTAAACAAGCGTGTTCAACTACGCGTGCGCAAACAGTGGAGTGCATTATTTCAACCATCAAAATGTATAACCACAGCATACCAAATACACAGAGTTTTTGACGCTTATTTAGATAATAAACTAAGTTAATTATAACTAAAGAAAACTCACTATCCGGATCCGTATTAAGCTGCATGTAATTGGGATCAATGTTATCGCAGAGGAAGGCCGGCACGCCGGTGTTGTCGGTGAGAGGGCTGGTGCCGGATATGTCGATGGCACCGGCCGTGGCCTCCGTCGGGAGGAGGGGGGACCTGGGCCCGAGCACTTCCACCTCCATCCACTCGTTTTCGAAGCTTTGCAGGTCACCAAGCGGCTTTACGTAGTCTGACAAATCTAAAACAATTCACTTAGTTCAAATTAACTGTATTTGTTATATACAGACACAGAAAGCCACGCAAGCGCACAAACACACGCGCACACACACCAGCTATTAAACATTGTGTTGTTTAAAATATACCTTTATCTTTCTTTTGAGGTAGAATGTGGTACATGTAGTAGCCCACAATGAAACGTTTGGATGTGTCCCCTGAAGCATGACAGATCATTTTCTCTTGTAGCAATTTCTGTAACAAAATAAAATTATAACAAAGATGAAAATGATATATAATTACAAAATATTTTTGATGTTTTTAAAGTGAAACGTAACGAAACCGTTATAGACTGTCAATTTTGAGAAAAAAAAATAAC
This sequence comes from Spialia spio, assembly GCA_018231125.1. Taxonomy (NCBI): domain Eukaryota; kingdom Metazoa; phylum Arthropoda; class Insecta; order Lepidoptera; family Hesperiidae; genus Spialia; species Spialia spio. Next base: position 4,023 of record DWBW01000252.1, on the reverse strand, counting down.
AAAATCTTATAGGCTTCTATTGATACATACCTCCATGATAGTGGTAGCCTTCTCATAGGTGACGTTGTCCATGTTGGCCTGGAGCCAGTGTATGGCGTAGATGGAGACGAAGGTGTGCGAGGGCAGGCTGACGGTCTGCTGCAGGAAGCCCACGCCCAGCGCCGCGCTGCGCATGCGCTCCACCACCTCCGCCAGCGACGCGTTCGCGCGCAGCTTCGGCTCTACCACGCTGATGTGCAAGTTCAAATGATGAGTTACTTCATTTTATTGCTATTGAAATATTAACACATTCATTGCGGCGCCAAATTGTATGTACGAGGTCGAGCCCACGTAGTCGTAGGGCGCGCGTATAAAACTCGTATGAATTTTGATGTAAAACACATTTGTTGTGTGGGAGAAAACACAACAAACTGTTACTGTTAACAAACTGTGTTAAAACTGGAATTATTAGAATTTATTTTTAATTTATTAAAATTTAATAGATTCTTTGCTTAGTAGCCTGGAAAATTTGACGTATTTACGTATACACATTTAAAACTTATATTACAAAATACCGATAGTAGGATTAATAAGAATATGATATGGATTTTAGTACCTACATCAGCAAAATTTTCAAGCTCATACTTTAAATTAATAATCTCAGTCCATAGTTATGACTTAAATAGTTAAAGTATTAAAGTTTATCCTTACCCATCCTCATAAGTTTCATCACATTCACCAGTCTGCGACTGTGTCCTCTCCAATACGGTCTTAGCCGCTACCCTGTAATTACCCTGTAATAAGTACTTTAAGTGCACCAGCGGTGAAATAATCATGCAAAAATGTATGAAGACATTAAAATAGCGACCAAAGATAATTTCCTTGCTGTGACTTCTGATATTGAACTTTAAGTTCCTGTTATTATGGACTCTGGGGAGTATTAAAAACAAAAACTAATAAAGTCAATAATCATGTAACGATATTCACAAGCCTTGATGAGATGAGATAGCTGTTCTAGCGCTGCTGATTAAGCAAATTATATAAATAAACTTTATTAGCACGTCAGGCATAATATTAATTATTGGAACGCACAAACTATCATGTCATATTTTCTTTCACGTAGGTACTTTATACATTTGAGCTACAATTACTAAATAAGTATTGTGTATTATAATGGAGATGACGATATGTTTCGATCTTTTTTTTTCAATGAATAGGTATACTTTTAATTCTTAAACAAAATCATATTAAATACTGCATTTATCCAACAATCTTACAAGAAATTGATGAAATGAATAGTTTATATGGAGTATTGTATCGTACTTACTTGTTGCTTTGGCTAGTATTTAGTGACTTAGTAGGTGAAACTTGCTGCAATGAAACATTCAGTAAGGATAAGAAAAAGCAACCGAAACAATAGGCTTAGGTATAGGCACTTCTATAGAAAATATAGAAAACAAGCTTTAGGTATATTGAGTAACTGGTAGAATTCTGAAAACATTCGGAAAACTTTATTAGAAAACAGCACATAAAATAAGAGAATCGATAGTGATAACATCAGAAAGGAAAGATTAAAGATTTAGATAAAAGGATAAATAAAAGTGCAATAGGTAAGTCCTAAAAAGCGCGTTACATACAAAACACAAAACAAAATTGCGGAAGCACCACACCATATCCCGAAGCAAGCATGTAATGAATTCATGATTTATGAAGCTTACTAAAATTTAGACCGGTTGCCTATATTTGTCGCTAGAGGCGCCACGGCTGCACATCGATTGTCAATCAATCTTACATAGATAGTAAGACTCAATATCAAATGCAGTGGAGGCGTCATTTCTTTCACAGGTTAGATCACTGGCAGTATTTCAATTTGATGCCACAAGATCAACAGTACATTTAACACACGGAAACGAATACACAACATCTTTCATCGTTATAGTCACATCACTCAAAAAACAACACAAAGATGCATACAGCATTTACAGTTGCATATTTGTCCCGCAATGACACGATGACTTGCAAGCAAGTTTAGTGATTTAGCTATGAAAGTGACGTAGTGATGTAGTTTAGTGAGCTAGTGAGTACTGACACGGCTTCGATTCGGAGTCGCGGGCGGTCGGGCAGGCGCGTGCTGCCGACGCGCTCCCTGAACGGAGAGCTCGACACGCCGCCCTGCTACACCACACACAACACGTTAACCATTACGACGCATACCTTTACGTCTCCACCTTATACCTTCACTACGATGTTACGATGTTACGTAAGGACAGTGTTGGAAATTACGCTCAGTAACAGACAAATGTTTTGGAGGAAGAGTGACGCAAAACAAAAAAAAAATACACTTTATTAGCTGAGAAGTGAATAGAGTGAAAAATAAGTGAAATTTACGTCAGCAGTGATTTCAAACACTCTCCTTATGAAATCAGGAAATAATCAGCCTACATAAATACGATACGACATTACGAGTATAAGCCAAACAGTTACAGTGATAATAGTGCATTGCATTCCGTGCAATATAAACAATATAATTTTAAGCAGTGCTCGTATATACGCATGTCACATTTACAAATCTATCAGTGATGGTTATGACTTACAAGGGTACCTATAAACCATATTGAGTACGGTCTAAGTGCGGTGATGTCAGACTAAATTAAAAAAGTTATTATGTAGACAATCCCAAAAATTGCGCTGTTACTTCATAACCTAAAAGAAAATATTAACAACTTAATTAGTGCGGCTGAAATCCGTTAAATTGTTATGATTTATTAGTGTTGTTCAAATGTTATAATAAATGCATTACAAACGTAGCTAAAGTTCAACGCCACACCAGTCAATTAGGTTTTTAATAATGAAAACTATAAATTTTATCCTATCGCTCGTAATGAGCACGTAACTCATACCCCAAATTCTTAAACGCGGACAATCGTGGTTGTGGGTAGTGGGAACAATTCATGCGACACCCATCGAGCATTCCTGCGTTATCATACCAAAGATTCATAGTAATACTTTTAAGTTTATTATATTTTAGGCTCAGTATTCTGATCTGACTTGTAAATTATGCCTGTTCAAAAGAGCCATCGATAATAAAAAAGTTATAATCAAAAAATGTAATGAGCATGATTATGTTGGACAAGGATGATGTGTTTTGGATTAGTTGTAAATGTGTCGCTTTATTATTTTTTGTGCCGTCACATAAACGTTTAACAACGATACTTACAACATAAACAGTAATGTAGCAAAATAGCATTAAACTAAACATAGCACACTGAAGTGGCGAGCTGAATGTAAAGAAATATAACATCAACATAGGGTAAAAAGCTATAAAGGTGAATCCAATTTCGAATTGACAACTCTTGATAAGTGTCTTGAATAATATACAAAAAAATACTGGATATAATTGATTTAGAGATATTCTGCATAAATCGAAGCGTTTTTAAAAAGTCAATTCGTATTGAAAATAAATGGATTGTGATTTCTACGAAACGCTATACAATGCAGCGACCATGTAATAAGACTAGCAGCTGTTTTAAAGTCCCGCAACAAACTTAAACGATTCAAAATGTTCTTATACTAGGTGCTACGGGACTGTGGCGTAAATGAAGGTGACGTTAATGAAGGGTTTGGACGAGGTACGTGTGTGTGGGAATTAGTAACGGGTGAGGGACGGGTGAGTGAGGGTGATTCACGGGTGAGTGAGAGAGATTGATTGAAAGAGATTTACGGGTGAGCGATGGTGGAGCAGTGGGTAAATTATAGTAATATAAAGAACGGGAATAATTATAGTAAGATAAAGAACGGGTGATGGACGTTGAGAGGGGGGAGTAAACGTCAGCCACGTGTGATTAATGCACGGGCAAGCGAGGATGAGGTACACGTGTGTGAGGGTGAGGCATGGGTGGGGCTCGGGTGAGTGTGGGTGAAGGGTGTGGGGTGTGGGGTGTGTACCTGTGCGTTCCTTGTGAGGATGGAGGTGGAGTGGCGGCGGCGCGTCAACTCGCCCCCCGCGCACCCCCCGCCCCCGCACCCGCCCGCCATCTGCAGCGA
>DWBW01000251.1:0-11430 GCA_018231125.1 Spialia spio | reverse complement strand
ACAAGTTATCAATCATTTATACCTCTCATTTTACAATTTTGACTGGCGGGTTGATAGAGTGGTAAAGCGAACCAAACTACTAAGCCATAGGCTGTGGGTTCGATTCCCACCTAGGACAAATATTTGTGAGACGAACAAGAATCTTTGTACTGTGTCTGAGTGTGAAATATCTATATAAGTAGGTATATATTTAGAAGTATATAAATATAATATATATATGTAAGTACCTATGCCTATCAGTTGTCTGATTACTATGACACAAGTTCTGCTTACTTAATTAGTATTAAATTATCTGTGCTGGTACCTACCATAAGTAGTTCTTTGGTGTTGCACTAAACTTAACAGCTACAAAAATGTTCTCGATCACGTAGCGAAGGTAGGTATTTTATTTATCTTGTAGTTGTTGCGTGTACGACGTGATCCGACATGGCATCTTTCTTTGCGAAGACCCAAACGGTGTTACGCGTATTTCAGTAAGCTTGACGAAGGTTTTTGTATGTCGTGTCGGAGGCAGCAGTAACGTCGAAAGTGGGATTTAATTAGGCCGAAAATCCGAAAAGATTCTTTTTTCATTAAATAGGTAGGTACCTAATCTAAGCTTGCCCTTGTGCAAAGAAAGGAATTGCTTTTCTTTTCAGTTTATATAAGTAGGTATTGGTAGGTATTTATTTATAAATAGGTAAGTAGATATAGATAAATTTTACCTATTGCGTATTTTGCAAATTATAAACTTTCATAAACCTACCTAAATAATTGTGCTCAGTTCAGTGCTACCTAAATAATTGTCTTCAGTTTCAGTTTCAGTTTTACCTCAACTCTACGTAACTAAGTCCTACATAGATCTTATTTAGGCTAGAGACAACAAAATAAATTATTATATCTTATCTATGCATCTAAGCCATGATTTAAGTGAAGATTACATTTTATTTAAAATCTAAAATTTTAATCTATTTTTGAAGTCATACTTTCGGGTAGGTTACCTATTCATAATAAGGGCAAGGTACGTAAACAGCTTTTTATTAGTAACTCTGTACTAGGTACCTACTCACTCCGAATCCTACAAGCGATTCAGAATTAAATAACTTTCATTGTCAAACTTTTTCTACCAACATACGTACCTACCTACCGACTTAGGTACCTATCTAGATATCTACTAACTTCTGGAATAATAAAGTTATTCTGCTTGAATAACTACAAAAGGTACGTATTCAAAAGTTATTTTATTATGTTACTGTTAAAGGTCTGTTGTCTACGGTTTTTGGTTGAACGCAAAGTTTTCTTGAAGAACTCTGTAAGTCTACGTTTAGATAAGCCTACCTATATAGGTACTTTACTTATAATATACTTATAATTGTGCTAAAATTAAACAAGTAGGTAGACTTACTTAGACTTAAACTGGTAAAAAATCGTTAGGTTGGTTTGGTATTGCAGTTTTCTAGAGGAGAAGATTGACCTTAGGTATCATAAAAGGTAAAAAAATTAACCTACGAAATTTTTCGAAAGTCCAAATCTCATGTAATCTAGGTAGATACCTACTAGTATTTAATTTAATCTTTCATCTTTCAGTTGGTAAATATATTACGCTGTGAATCCGACGAGTATGCTGCATAAGTGTTCTGCATGTAATTAGTTACCCTATTTCCTTTTTCTTACATTTAGGTTGGCAGGTTTTCGGTTTCGCTTTCGGGTTTTTGGATAGAAAACTCTTCATACACTGGATATCATTTTCTAAATTCTCTAAACTCATCAAAATCTAGAAACCTAAAAAAATATGTGGCTCGCTAAAACTATCCTGCTTTTCCTGACTTTTACTATGGGCTTCTATCGCAGGCCACATGGGGCCTTTGCGGTTGTTGTTTTTGTCACGATATTTTTCTTAACTATTGGCTAAAATTAATTAATAAGTACTAAATAGATACAAATAATTATAATAGTCTTGAATGCTATACGGAAATCGGTGCCTACTTATTATTTTCTACAACAACAACAACTCAGAATAAGGTAACAATTGAGAAGATATTTTGTTAAGGTTTTGCTATGGCGTCTCGTCTCGTTGCGGTAAAAACTACTTTAGTGTGCTATAGAACTCCGTTTAATTTCTTTTTGTAAAAATGGATAGATTATTTCACAAGATCTCACGAACGAATGGCGACGTGCTTCCTTGCGAACTATCTGCTAACTACTTCACTTTTATCCTCTTTCTGAAAAATGTTCATACCTCCTAATTTTTTTTTTGTGAGATCTATTTTAGTGGTTATAAATTCTAATGTTTCTGGATTTTTTTTGAGTGGTTCGTAACAATTTTCAAACATTAAACATTTAACCCACCTATCTAGCTAACTAGGTAGGTTACTGTAGACCTATCTTACGTACGTACCTACCTGTAGATAGGCATGAATTATGATTAGACAGGTACCTAATTTTGTACTAAGGTATTGTACCTAACTCAGTACCTACCTAGTAACCTATTCTATTTGCATGTACCTAATAAGTATCTGGTTGTGTTCTTTAATCTCTGGTTCTTTGTAAATAAAGTAACTAAAAGTACCTACTCGTACGCATATATTTCAATATACCTATTTACATATGCATATAATTAAGTATATAGCAAAGCATGTCTTTCTCTCCTTACCTTTCAAATTCGAAAAACATTGAACTATGTACCTTAATCTTAACATTTATTATAATAGTAGTATACTTACCAACGAAAACTTTTTAGGTAAGTACCTAAGTACCTACCTACATTATTCTCTTCCGTTTGTGATTGATAAGGGTAAAAAAATATTGACGCATCCTTTCCTAATGCGTGTAATAGGAATAGGAGATAGGTATGTTATTATGGAAAGTAACGAGTGACTTGGCAGAAATAGGTACACGTACAAGGTACAAGGAAAGGTAACATGTTAGGTTAACAACTATTCCAATTTAATAGGGATGTCTCTATTCCAGACATTTTTGTAGTCTGCGTACTGACATGGGATTGGCGGAATGCGAAGTCGCTCTATTTTTAAAATAGAGCGATGCAAATAGGTAGGTAGAATAGGGTTACCAGATAAAAAAATCAAAAGTCAAAAAGTACAAAAAGATTTTATACAGATTAGGATTTTTTAAACGTATTTTTTACGTTTTCACACCATATTACTCACGCCATATTAAAACAGATATCTGGATGACCGAGTTTTGCTTGACATTTCTTTTAGGAAAAAAAGAAACATGAAAAAAAGCGCAAAATAAAATCTCATCTGGCTGTACTTATAAACTTCTTAAATTCAAGACCGCGAGACACCGAGTTGTAAACCGTAACTTGTGTTATGACGGCGAATTTTACTTTATGTAACCTGTTAATTTAAAAAAATATATATATTTCATTTAGTTTCTAAATAAAGAGGTATTTTAAATGTAGGCTGCGTTTTATTGAAAATCCTGAGATTTGCAAAGTCCGGCTGCATTCCTGAGATGAGCCGCAAATTCCTGAGATCTCAGGACAAATCCTGAGATATGGTAAGTAACCACTGGTAGATGATACCACTCATCTGTGCCTACCTACCTAACCATTGCTAAAGAAAGATCTTTTCGTTCATTCTCTGTAGTCTACGTATTTTATTGAACCTAGTTACGACATTCACACAATAGTTGTTTTTGAATTCTGTGAAGAACGGACGTAGTAGTTGCTCCACAGTAAAATACCTAGGAACCTACTACATATACAATTGACGCATTTAATACTTATTATGTATCCTTCCTTAAGAACATCAAGAGTCCACAGAATATCTTTTTACCTATGCAGAGAATAAACATTTCTACACCTATAGCTATAGATTCGAAGAATTTACACACGAATTACTTAAATAAATTATTTACAGAGTAAGTGAGTGGGCTAATCCTTAATTGAAAGGTTACAAAGGTCTTCGTGAACCTTTGACAATGGCTAGAGTTTATAATCTATAAAATTAAAAATAACAATTGCTACATTTTGTATAACAAATTATTTTGAATTAAATATCAATTTATGGTCTCAAAGACTTAAACGAAATCGTAGCTTTACACTCATCGCATTGTCAAAGTACCAACCAAACATTGTTACAACAATTTTAACTTGTGCTTCTCTGTTAGGGTAACCGCTTCAAAGTTGTGAAACAGAGTGGTTTTGGGCTACGGAGTTGCAGAGGGTGATTGATTTGTTTATGTATGGTTTCAAATGTACGTTGAAGCGAATATTTGCCGGTAATTAAGGTACTTAGATTTAAATCTTAAACCACAGCGTTAATTTTGCGTGATTTCTATGACTGCTCGGAATTTATTATTACAAGTTTGTGGTGAATTTCAGAAGTGCGGCAGTTTCGCGAACGTCGCCGTTTCCGTGTTGAAGATCTGATAAATGTTGGAAGTGCAGTGATTAACGCTTCTTTAAGATGTTATAATTTGAGTATTAAAAATAATATTTAAGTATTTAAATAGTAAGTAGGACTAGGAACAATGGAATTTTAATTGGAGATTGCAATCCATCGATACAATAAATCGGTTTTTAGGAAAATGTTTTAATTTACCAACTGTATCAGGTATGTAGATATATCAGTATATATCCGTTATCAGGTAGATTAAAATAAACATAGTTTCTGACGCTTCTGTGCTTCTCGATCCATAGTTTCTTTCATAATACATAAGTGAATTCACAAAATCTTCTTCCCCTACTTAAATACTTGATCCTCCTACTTAAATCATTTGAAGGCGACGGGGCTTCAAAAGTCACATTGGGCTCTCTGCGTTTGTTCGCGGAATGCAAGTTGCAACGACCAATTACCTAATCCCACATAAACATGTGGGATTAGGTAGCGAGTTTGGGTACTCGCTACTTCTATAATTGCAGGTATCTCTATACAAAAAAATTACTAAGACTTTACATTCTTAATGGAAGAAAGCAGGCGAAGTTTGCGTGGACTTTTAAGTAAGACTTCACTTCCAAAATAATCTAGTTAGTTAGGTAGGTAGTACGTTGTTTGTAAGCATTTCATTTTCTTTAATGTTCGCTCACTATCCTTTGATGGTGTAAGGAGCACATTATATTTTACTTTTATTTCAGCGTAGCATACTTTTACGTATGACGGAATACTTATTAGTACGAGTTTTAAAAATAATTGTAGTATTTTATTTTGAAAGAAATCCCTACATGACTAGGTAGTTAAATGAGATAGATTATTTTAATGAGCAAAATTCAGTACTTGGAAGCGAATTTTTGGTTTGCTTTAAAAAAATACAATCCGTCTGGTGCATCTAATATGTTGCTACCTCATTTGTATTTTAAAAATTATTCGTAGGATTTTGGCAACGTTCAAGAATTGTTACTAAATGATAACATTATTGATCCCTAACGAGCTTTTCGAGCCTACCTTATACCGTAATAATAGGTGCTTAAAATAGGAAGTAATTAATGTAATTAACGGACAAAGTTATGGGTCGTTTTTGTAACGTTCGCAGAATAAATGAGTCAATAGATAGGTATTATTACAGATATTATAATACTACTTATAGATTAAACTTAATTATGTCTTATTTAGTAATGTATACCACATATAACTTTTTTATCATTTATTATGACGTGGCGTCTTATAATTTTTAAACCGTTAGGCAAAGCTACAATAGGTATCAGTTTATGTTTGTAACATAATGGTTTACAATTTCCATGTGACGCAATAAGCGATAATTTTAAAATTGTGAACGAAATAAAATTTGTCCGCCGATATGTTTTCGAAGTTTAATATATATCTATTAACTTTATTGTGGGTCATCAAATTGGTAGAATAGCCCGTAATTTTGATTTTGCAATTACATCCTTTCCAACGGGTATAATAAGCACCTATAATAGGCATTATTATCTTTATTATTCTGATATCAAAATTGTTTTTATGATTTATTCTTTGAATCAAAACAAAACAATGAATATTTTTTGTTAATACTGACGAAAATGTCCATTATTGTTATAATTGGAGTTCAGATGTCAGATATTTCACCTAAATATTTTCTCTATACGTACCTACTTTTCCTGTCTTTTGTTATTCGTAGTAGTAGTCCCTTGCTGCCGTTTGTATAGAGATAGTAGATATCTATTAGGTATATCCTTACACATAATTATCATACTAATGAATTTCCAATGTTCGTTCTTACGAGTGTACTTAATGCATGTAGCTAATGTATGCCACACGTGTAGAACACCACTAGTCATGTCACTATTCAATATGCCGTTGTGACATGATGGGCGGTGTAATTTAGAACCTCGGCTTGCTCGCCCCACAAGCTGCGATTAGGCAACAGTTGCAGACAATCGTGGGGACGACTTATGACGAGCTGAGCGTTGTAGCAACTAGTGGCAATTAAATGACAATTTGTCTGAAAGTGAAGGGGTAGGCAATTTGAACTTGATGCCTTAAACGTCCCCTCATTTGGTGATGGGTGTTAGTACATCGCTGTATACAAAGAAAATTAATCTTTTGTAAGGCAAATATTCAGAGAAATATTATATTGTTTTATAACTTTAGTATTCTTTAGGGTTTTTTAACATAAATTAGTTGTGATCTAACATGCAGGTCATTGCACCCGTGAATATCTAAGTCCAACCTAAAATATAGCAGAAATGCAAAAACTCGCTTCACAGCTGTATCACTTGTTTATAAAGGTGGTGGCAGTTTACCGTGAATGCCTGTAGGTGCTACGCGCTACGAATCTTCTTATGTAAATTATCATACCTACGTGAAATAACGCACGTGAAATAGCGGTCAAATCTTGCCAGATGTTTTTTTTACTGAACATTTCACAGAACACAAATCATTTGGCTTTTGTGGCAAGCAGCGATCATACGGATACAGTGTCGGTGGAGATGTTGCGCCTTTTGTTATGTAAATCGCAGTATTTACCCCTCGACGCTTCGTAGGTACCCGCTTTGAACAGAAACTTTATTTGTGTAGAAAAGTCATGACCATAGTCACTGAAGTGGATATTATTTTTGTAATATCGGAAGCAAAATATTTTTGCACAATATCTTATAAGTAGATGGTGTACCAACACTGCCCTTATAGCCTGCCGAATCGGGGAGGTCAGAGACATAATATTTATGAGTTTCGAAGACTATCTTAGTTCTCATGAATAGACTTCAACGACTTCAGAGCCAAAGATATATTTACTACAGGAGCATACTTACTTTAAAGAAGCCAAGGTTCTTATATTTTTTAATATTTCCCTACCAATTTTAACGCTTCTTTTATCTGAAGAATACCTACTACACTTTGAAGAATACTATGAATTGAATATCGAAAAACTTCGACAAAGTGTTAACATTTCGAAATTTCATTGACGGTTCGATAAATGCAATATATCTATGTCAGGCCCGGCTCTAAAATTACAGCTTAGCGCAAATTTACCAGGTTCAGCGCAGAGATCGTCATTCATTCGCATCGATAGAGTTCGGCATGTAGTAACGGCCTTGTTCTATCTCTGGCATTGTCATCCTATCATGCATACGGTGGATCAATTTAGGTTATTCGCATCTATTCACACTTAGTATTCGTAAACGTTTACTTACCTACTTAAAGATGCTAAAAAATCCAATATTCTTTTGGTACTCCTGTTACTACTCAAAGGAAGTTCTGGAAGCATAGAACTTCAGAATTTTTGAAACATTTCGATATTTTTCATACAACAAGATGGATGGTGAGCCAACAGGCGTTACGAGGAACAAGAAAAAGTTTAGATTGAAAGTTTAAGAGATGTCGAGGTGAAATATTACAAGCTTTCTATAAAAATGATAAGGAAGTTGCTAAAAGTTAGGGAAGTGAACTGTGAACTTTTAAATAAAAACGTTACGGGATTTCCTTTTGAATTGCTTAGCAGGTTAAAGGTTTTCTTGCTAAAAAGGTTTTACTAAGCTTGGTTACTTTGAAAGAACTAAAACATCAATTTTCTTTCACTTCGGCTTTATTTATGATAAGTCAAAAGCCTTGAGTAGGTATTCAATGTTCTTAACATTTTACACCAATCAGCTCACATTTTCTTTGGATTACATCCTGGTATCTGATACTTATTTTATCTATTTCATCTTTTTTACCCTATTTTTAGGAGCTATAGGAGAAACGAATGTGGTGGCGATATACCCCATTGTTCTGACAAACAGACCGCTGCGCTGTTAATTAGGCACGTAATTTAGACGTGGTGATGAATGGCTGCCGAAAACGCATTTTTCGCATATCCCCTGTTAGAAATGTACGTACCAAACAAATTCCCAAAGGTTTGGTAACTAGTATGTTTCACATCCGAAGAATTCACCTAGATATACCTACCTATAGATTACAACGTGCTGGTACATTCACCAAAAGAAAATAGCAATGTTTTATGTCTTACTTTTATTATCATTGTGGAATCGATTTTTTATAATTAAATGCTAAGCGCAGTTATTAAGCCACTGTACGAGATTACAAACGGAGTTTCGATTTTTTTTTGTGCCTGTACCTACGTAACAAAATATTAATCTATCTAATAGGTACGTATTAGGTAGGTTAGTGTAACTATGATGTTTGCAGTTTCCCTTACTATATCTACCTATTTAAGAAGTGTAACTAAAGCTACTAAAACTACGAGAAAAAGTTAAAAGGAACAAATAAATATTAAACGTTATTAGAGCTTTCAGAGGAGAAGTTGATTTTTAAAATCAGAAAAGTTGGTATGGTTTATTCTGTTAACTAAGTTAATTGAAATTAATTTAGTTTACCGTAGTTGGAAGTATAAATTTCTGTAAATTTTAAAGTTGGAGATTAAAATGAAGATCTACTAAGTTCTACTATCTCCCTTTATGTTTGTTACGTGAGTCTTGTAGCAGTTACTACAACGGTCGATAGGTATCCTAGTTTCTTTTGTTAATATCTGCACAGAAGACAGATCTTTAGTATTCCTATATTATACTTATTTATAAAAGTGTTCCTAATACGTAGTCATACACAAAAATATATAGAAGAAATAGTAAATATAATATTAGTCCGTCAGTACAGCAGCACGTGCCAACTCGTTCGTGGGCTGCTGAAAATGTCTGTCCAATTTAATACTTACAGTAGGTACTAAAAGTAGAAAAACGTGACCTTACTTTTGTAACAAATTTATTTTTTGTTGTGATTATGACTTTGACTTTTAAGGATCTCCTTTTTGATCGAATATGTTTCAATTTAACTCTCTTTTGTCAGATTTTAGTTCGGAAAAAAAAACTTGTGGGTTTTATACCCCCGTTATTAAACTGAACTAAAAGGTAAGGTACCCAATAAAAACTTGGAATGAGTGCAGTAGGTTAATCTAATTATAGTCACTAGCTACTGCACCATACAGATTATATATAGCTCATGTATTAATATAATTAAAAATGGATATTAAAACTGATTTTTTTAAATACTTTAGAAAATTTTACCGCAGCGGGAAGTAGAAAAATGCCAATATACTCGTACGTAGCTAGTTTACAACCACTTTAGTTTTCAAGCACCAGAAAAAGAGCACGGCTATGTCGGATCACGTAGCGACGCGTAAGAGCTGCCTAAAAAAATAAAAGTTTACTGAAAGAAAAACTTACAAGTATATATTTCATATGAAGAGTGAACTCTTGCACTCTACCTACTCTACATTCGCATGCACAAAAGGTTCGTTAGTTTTAATATACCGTGTTTTATATTTTTTCCGTTAGAATATACAAAATTAGTTCTCTATACTAAGTAGCTTACCAACTATATATGAGTGTAGCGTGTAATGCAGATTTGTTTTTTCAATGCATTTTGATGTTTTAATTTTTAATAGAAGTGGGATTCGGTGTCCAACCTAAAATACATGTACCTATGTATTACGTAACACATCCATCCATTATCCAATCCAAAGTTTCAAACACGACCAACAATGAAATATCATTTCTTACATTGTTCAATAATATCCGCTATTTGTTGACGTGAGTGTGCTTCATTGGCCCGCGGCAGGAATTGTTCTCTACACGTTTCCGCTCATAGCTGAATACCAGTGAATGTTTGATAAAACCCATCGTTTATATCCATTAGCTAGCAGCTATGAGTTCGTAAACTAGTTCGTAAACTAAATTAACATTTAGTATAATTATGAATGAAATAACTAATAAAAAAAACTATTCTTTTAACATATCAAGTTATATATCATTCTTTGGTTGAGTTTAACGAGAAAAAAATCATTAAAACATTCTAAGGCTTCTCTAAACAGAATAACGTAAGGGAGTACCTATCTACTCAAAGCACAGTATCCAGGTAAGATAAAGGGTTGATTAACAAAGAGTTGCTCATATAATAATGCAACATACATATACATTGATCCCATATTAGCTCCATAAACAGTAGGAATGGGACAGTAACGTTCTATTAATCATGACATTACTGATCACAAATTATGGTATGGAGCAGATAGGGCATATTTAATGGTCTACTAAGTATTCCGTTCCTAACAGGTGGGTAGATAACAATAAAATTACCTATAAGGTTTTCTTCAAATAACCATAGGTATTATAGGTAGGTAAGTACTTAACTCTAGATACTCAACTCAAATAATCATATAAGTACAGAATACTTATTATAACTTGTAATACAGGATTGATTATTATTTACACAATTACACAACAGTCCGGGATGGGAAGGCACCGAAGGCATAAGGTTTGTTGCTTCCTTTGATATTCCCTTTTAGTTCAATAAAATAATACGCAATATTGTAGGTTTTTGTGTTTAAGTATAAATTTAGAACGAGTTTAAAATTATGAATAGGTAAGTATTAGTTTTCGTCTACTGCTGAATGTGCATGAGCTTAGTAAGGCTATAAAATAAGGTGAAGGCTTATAAATACTACGACGTTTAGAGTATTCTAATACTATAATCCTTTGTGTCATACAAAGATCATGATGGTTGTGAGAAAATATGTATTGCAGACATTTTTTTCAGTAGGTATTCTGCTATTCAAGCCCTTTAGGTATTTGATACCTATATTGAGGTACTTGTGACAAAATCTGTAGTCCATTAATTTTGTGACGGCGGCCATCAACTATGGGTAGGTAAGAACATTCTCGATTGATTAACCTTTTAAACAAAAAAAAACCTAGACGACGATAAATACCGATGGCTGCCTTATCCTCCTATGAGTATATCTTTAAATCGTAGCATTCAAATAATGAAACGGTGAACCCCTGGAAACAATAGTTTTAGTATTAACAATAGTTTTAGATTTATTGTTTCACCTTACATTTAATAATTTAAAGGTCTGTTAATTTAAGAGGAAGATTTAATGCGACCCATACCTATTGTGGTTTACATTTAATTGTAACAAGGGAGGAATGTAGTAGGGATGTTATGGATATGAGGTTTCGGATCCGGATACGGATACGGATCTAAGAACAATTTATAT
>DWBW01000250.1:0-11432 GCA_018231125.1 Spialia spio | reverse complement strand
CCAGGATCGCCACGAAGAACTGGTATTTTGATATATATATTTTATTATATATTCTATAGTTTTGACTAGATCATCAGCCATTTCTTTGTTATTTGCTAATTCTTCACTTAATTTAGGATTTAATATTTATAACTTTTAACATATACAAGATGGAGCGCAATCACTAGTTGTGGGAACTTTGTTGAATCCAAAGAGCGCCAACTGCGTCCCATCAAGACCTGGGAGTGTCAGTCCAACGCCTTCTGAGGTAAAACTCTTTTAAGTATCTGTATATTATACAATAGAATAGATTATAGAATTATGTGTCTTTAAAATTTTTAGTAGCTAGACAATGAGTATCAACATAACAATGAGTATCATCATCATCAACAACTTCATCATTAAGATGCTGTTTATTAACTTAATCATTACAGTTAGTGTCTAGAGGTCCGTCACCAGTACCAAGGCCCATCAGCCCGACAGCAGTCGCAAGACCGGCAGCATCTGAAATAAAATCAACTGAAGGATCTTTGCCTCCCCCACCTATTTCAGCCAAATCTAAGGTAATCACAGTGTTTTAACTTTCTCAGCATTTAAAATTGATATAGGTGACGTGTATTTATGTGCGTTGCTTTTTGTTGATTTATTCTTCATTTGCTTTAATAATGCTTTTGCTCATTTGCATTGATAATAATAAAGTGGTGGCAAAATACCTTTCTGAGCTAAGTATGGTTTATTTATCTTGCTTGTAATTTACGAAATACTTTTACTAGTCTATTATAGTCTATCTATGGCTTCATAATGAGTCTTACGTATAAGGACAGTACTGTCCTTAAAAAACAGCTTTTTATTTACAATATCATGACTAGTAAACTCTTTTGTTTTTTGAACTCCATCAGATTATGATTATAAATTATTTTTCTTTGCTATACCACAGGTTCCTATGCCACCAACGATGGAAATTACACCAAGTACTCCACTAGTAGATCGTGCTGCATCTCCACAATCAGCTGACAATGTGTCAGTCGCTTCTTCTATTTCCTCTGGATCTAGGAGTTCAGCAACAGAGCCTTCAACTGCATCTATTTCTGTAGGTTTTGTATAACCTTTGTGTTCCGCTTTTGCTTTAAGGTTATTACAGCCCTTTGCATTAATAATCTTACCTAATCATACGAATATGACTTTCTATGTAGCATGATTGTTTAGTCACTCTAAATTCCTACCAAAACTTGTGAGCTTGCTTGCTTAGTGGCAACAACGTCTATCACATAAATGTTTTGCCTTATTAGTTTTATGCAATTTAATTACACTCATTCTTTATAAGTGCAGTTCAAACTTCCTATTTATATTATCATTTTCTAAGGACAACATTGCATATTTCAACTTATTGCATTGAGATATTCCGAAAATTTAAAGATTTATTTATATCTATTCATATTTCAATTTGTCGCATCAATATACTCAGAAATTTTAAAGACTTATTTATATTCTAAATGATTTTTAGCCTCCAGTAAGCCCATCGGCAAATCAGCCCACGACGTCGAGCATTGAACAATTGCTACCACCTTCACCACCGCGAGCAACCACCAAAACTGTGGCTGAAACCAAACCCAAAAGACGACAGCCTAGAGGCGGCTGGCTTTAGGGCATAGATAAGCTAAAAAAGATTTTTTAATGAATACTATGCATTTAAACTTTTTTAATTTGACAATTGCGGACATTCCAAAATATTTGCAGAAAACCCTACGGAAAAAGTATTATGTAATTATTATTATTACCTAAAACATTTTAAGTTTTTTTTAATAAAAAACTGACCTAAGTAATAAAAATCCTTACCAATACTAGTAATTATCATTACAAATGATTTCATTACCTACCATGTTTTATCATGTTTTACCATAAATCATTACCGTTCAATGAAGTTAAAAATTTCACACGACAGCTCAGCGTAATTAGAAAACTCTACTATCCAATCTGCTCAACCATGAGTTTTAAGATAAAGAAGTTGAAGAAACCATTGGACATGGACCTAATAAGGATTACGTTGAGACTGTCAAATTGGCCATATACGAATAAACTACTGTTTTTTATGCAAAAAACAGTATTTTTATGACTTCCGAAGCTAGTTTTGTCAATTTGAAGGTAAGAAAGACACAAAGGATGCAAGAAGACGTGTAGTTTCAGAGCGTCACTTAAATGTCTCGTGTGATTGGCTGTTAGACCGTCTTAATTGCATTATAATAATAATACCTATGCCAGAATATCAACGAATACAAAATGTGTCACTGTTTGATACAAGTCGATACCGTCCATTAAAATTCCATGATCGAATATTGTTTTTCATTCTTATTGGTTTAAGAATTCATAATTACCTTTATATAATTTATTTATAATATTAGTAAATCGAGATTATGCAGCCCCATTCCTACATTGTACCTTGGAGCTAATATACACCTACATACACATATATTTTATATAAACTGTATTATTTCCATAAATTATAATATTTGAGAAGAAATAAATTATCCTATTTTAATGTGTTTGTTTTATTGTAATTCATTAATTAGATAATTTTCTTTAAGCCGAGTTTGAGGACTGTAGTTTAATTTTCGAAAGCAGTTCTTCACTAAAGATACAAAATTGAAAGTTTATTAGTTAAATATAGTACGATGACTCGAGGAAGATAACCAAATAAGATAAATAAGAAGCCATGAATTTCTATTTTTTTTTCAATTGGTAGAAATCCATTTCTTTTAAATCGATCTGCTGCTTTAAACATATTATTATTAGGTATATATAATAATATATACCTAGTATGTAATAGAGTTGGTAACTAAGGTAACAAGTTAAGCAATATAATTTTGCGATCAGCGAGAGTTCATACATAGATAAGGTAGAGTATAAGGAAACTTAGATCAAAGTATGCGTACAATTATAAGTTCAGTGAAACAACATTAGGTACCTTATATCATGGCAAAATAATTTTCATCCACGTTACCAAACCGTATAGGATAACTGGAGATGCAAAAACATCAAAAGAAAATGATTTCCTAAAATATTTATTATTTTACTTGAGTTCGTTTACCTTACAAAGTGACAGTACCATTTAGCCATATAATATTATTATGTTGGTACTTACTTAGTTATTTGTAATTAACCACACCAAAGATGACCTTTTTAATGCGTTTAATATACAGCTTTGGGCTATTGCTAATTACGACAAAGGTTCCAAATTATAAATTTCAAAGGAGAAGACTTAATAGAAAATAGCTTAGGGCTATCTGATTTATTTTGTAGCATCTTTTGATATTAATCTAAGCTATAACAATTGAAAAAGGGTAAGGGACAGAAATGAAATGCACGTAATATAAAATATATGATTTATTTTATTGATGATAAGATTTTATCTACTACATCAATGTGGTGAACCTTGATAGAAAGGAGTCTTTTTTATAATAACCTATGTGTGTGAGACATAAAAATATAACTCTGATAAATTCTTTGCTTCCTTGTACCAGTAGGTAAAATATCTTCTAATATAAATTTATATAACGCTGTTGTAATTTGTCAAAACGGCAAATTAAAACTGATTTCTTGTCTTTATAAAGCAATAGATTTACTTTTATCTGAAGTAAAGTGGTTTTCAACCCCTGACCCTGATAATTAAGTAGATTAGGTTTTAAATAACTTTCATAATTTATCGCAAGTTCGCTTGAAGAGGTGCAAAATTATGAATTATTTTAATTGTATTGATGATGAGTCTTATTTTTAATACTTCCAACTGTGAAGATATGATATTATACTCTGAGAAAGTGGCTGACTGAATATATGTAAGGTAACGTAAGTTACATTTTTTAAAACTTTTAATTTTTTTACAAACATTTCTTTTGTACATATTTTAAAATCTTTTCCGTCATTACGCTGCTTTAATTCGCGTTTGTTAACGGCTTAAAATTAAGTAAAGAACACGAAAATTGTATAAATCTCTCAACAACTTCTCAACATGTTTAATTAAATTTACAGTTTACTTCTAGGTACAATCGAATTACCAAATTTAATTCTAATTATTGCTAATACCTCATTTTTCTTTTTATTATCTCACTAATACGTCAGCACTAAGGCGTTTAATTGCTTTGCTATTTAAATCCAGCCAGAAATCATTTTGCCTGTTGCTTTAGATTTTCCTCTACCACCAACGGTAGTTGGGACTGGTGCTGGGGTTTTCGGTTTAGGTTTGTCTTTCTTCGTCTTCTCTGGTTTCTTTTCTGTAGCACCTGATCCTTCAGGCTTAGCAGCTTCGGCAGGTTTGTCGGACGTCGATTCCGGTGGTTTAGAATCTGATTGTGTTTGTTCTTCTTTCTTATCTTCTGACTCGGCTGGTTTCGAGTCTCCTTCGGCTTGTTGGCTTGAAGATGGTTCGCCAGATCCGCCTGCTGGTGGATCCGATGGGTCAGATGGAGGTTGTTCTGGTGGTTTGGGCGCTTCGCCACCCTCTGAAGGCTTTGGTTCCTCCGGAGCTGGTGCACCTGGAGTTGGTGCGTCTGGAGCTGGTGCTTCTGGGGCTGCTGCCGCCTTCTGATCAGCTTCAAGAGTAGCTGCTGATAGCACTAATTCTGGCCCAGCAGGTGTGGGCGTCGGCTCTAGTGGTTTTTGAAGTTTTTCATCCTCTTCTTTGGTTATGTACAGATTTTTAGTAGGAGATTCCTTTTCCACTTGAACGACAACTTCTTTTGCAGGGGGAGGAGCTGACTCTTGTTGCTCTCCTGATTCCGGCTTAGTTTCACCTGATGTCGATGGTTCTCCTAAAATAATTTTAGATGCATGAAGTAAAGCCAGTATATTTGGTTTCGATTTTATTGTTGCACATATATCTTGTTATACGTAACATTAATAAACACAATATCTTATAATATTGGGTCTACGAATATTGTATGGAAGTTAATGAGGGTGTGAATAACGCTATTTTACCAATATTATTAGTGCCAATTTCATAACGCTTGTAATTTTATTCGTCAGTGTTATTTTTTGTTACCTTTGTCTTCTATCTCAGCTTCAATTTTGAATTCATTTTCTTTCAGAGATTCATCGTCTGGGACCTCGGGTATGGGCGTTCTGGCTCTGAATGCTATGCATGATGATTAAAAAATGTTATTTATTTCGTGAAAAAATAATGAATATTATGTATATACTTTAGGTTAGCCGCAGTAGAAAAGTCCTGCGAAGACGGCCTGTTAGGTATTGAAAATGATAGGAAAGAATGGTATATGATTTTAGTTTTAGCGTAAATAGCATACATAGGCAGGTACTAAAGTATATGAATATCAATAAGAAGGTTTACATTTTTACTTTAAAAGGAAATGAAATAAATTGCTGCGTTATGTAACCCTGCACGGTATGCACTAGGATTTAAATTGAATCGTATATTTTAAAAATTTCAGAAAACCTTTGCATACCAGATTCAATATTTAACGTTGTAGCAATCTGTCTTACATAAGATGTTTACATTATACGAAAGATAAATATTTTGAAATCAGAATGAAATTGAAAGAAACCTTAAAGTAAAATCCGGTTGATTGTTGTCAATTATTATTTACTCACAATGCGTGAGTGCGTTTTTCAATACCAATTTTTTGTAACACGTGAAAAAAAACTAAGTGATTGAAATCAAACTAATGATGGTAAAATGAATGATAGCCGGAAACAAAGTAGTTCTTAGCAAAGCACTAGGAAGGAATCATCCATCTATTAATTATAAATTGTTATAACTGGCACTGTGTAAATATTCTGCATTATTACCAGGGGCACGTTTTTTGGTGCTTTTCCTTTTAACTTCCTTAGCTTCGAAGACTTCGTCCTCGACTTTGTACTCGCTTACAGACTCTCTTGGGTTCTCCTTTCTGTCTTCGTAGTCAGATTTCATCTTCTTCTTCATGAATTTGACGTACGCTACTCGTGTTGTCGGTGTCACCTCAGACAACTTCGGGTTGTATTCTGGAATGGTAATCAATTTATTTATATGAGCTCAAGTTTACTAAGGGCGTGTTTCATAATCTTCAGGCAAATCTCAGATAATTATTCGTCACTTGCAAACAGCTTATTTGTTTCTTATTACTTAGGAGATTATGAAACAGCTTAGGTTCTTAGTTTAATGAATAATTATGATATCTGCTCATCATGGTGGAACAGCGATCAAATTGCGATTGGAAACGGTTTTTAAAGACTTAAAGATAAATTGGCCGTAGCTCATTAACGCATTGAAAAAAATTGTTGAGCCGTTTATTACATTGTCAAATTGTATCCTTACCCAATAACTTCTCAGGATCAATGGTCTTAGCTTCCACATTCTCCAGAATATGAGCTCGCAGCGATTGTCTGTTAGTGCGCCTGGTCGACGCTTCAGCAGTGGATCCTATGGGATCACGACGCACAGTATTCTTGCGTACCATTGCGTTCCAGTCCTTCTTCTTACTGTAATTTGGAAAAAAGGAGCTATGATGTTTTATCATAATAAATACGTAAATTCACGCTTTTTTCAAAGGGATAGGCAGAGAGGAATAACCTCCACTTGCTTCGATCCTAACAAATACCTTTTGCTTCTTCCACTGTTATTAAAATTTTTATGCAAACACTGATTATTGGCGCTTTAAATTTGAGTTTTCTATATTAGTTATAGGTACGTTATCTCTAAAGAAAGCATCGAGTATTGCACAATAAGTTTCCCTGTAAAGAATCTTAATGTTTACGAACCTGCCCTCTCCACTTCCCTTCCTGGCCATAGCTTTAGCGATTTGACTGAAGACATCTTTCGGCTTGCTGTCCTTCGTTATAACGTCCTTGATGATGCCCTCCACGATGCCAATCTGGAAGTCCTTCAAGATTCTGCGTTCCATCACTTTTCCTTTCTTTCCAGAAACTAAAGAGACAACACAATTTTTTATTAGAATTTTAAAGATATCATCATAATTTTTCTCCCATTGCTAGGTCTTCGCCCAAAGAAGATTGGCCATAGTCAACAACGCTAGCTAAGTTGGTTGACTTTAAAAGATGTATTATGACCAGATTTGATCAAACTTCATTAATTTTCAGATCTGTTTTAATTTTTAGGGCATTTGCACAATCTTAAAGTAAGGCCAAAGTAATACTTATATTCGTTGGTTTAGTTGACGTTCCTTGTATGTAAAATGTCACTAACCAGCGAATAGTCTGCGTTAAGATTGTGCAACAAGTCCTTAATCTTTAAAAGCAAACCTGTAGCATCTTGCAGATTGACCCTCGGCGTCTTCATGCCGTTGGTCTGCAGGATATCGATGAGCTCGTACCGGAGCGTGGAGATGTCCTGCCTGATCTCCATGACGTCATCTTCAGTGACGCCCACCTCATCACGAGCTCGTTGTTCTGCCGTGACATATCGCCTGACAAGTACTCTCATCACCGCTTCATGTTGCAGACGGGCCTTTTCTCGTGATTTTTTCTGTTGATGTATGAAGGAGGTGGATATGAAATTCTTAACTTCAATTATAAGATGAATGATATTTTTAAATTTATCGAATGATTGACACAACAACGTTTTTTCAATTCTATTTCGTCCATCCAAAAAAATCTCTTAGACGAAGAAGAATAAGATTATGTAAGGTTAAACTGTATTTAGTAATCAAGTTCAAAAAGCTGTTGGATGAAGTTTTAGAAATAGGACAAGATTATTTCGATGAAAAATAATGATCACACTTGTATTAAAAACATAATTACAAGAATCGACCCGCGTTCGCGTTTGTTTTGGATTTTGCTTATCCAGTTCTTCATGTGTTTGGGTGTTGGTACGATGTTGAATGGAGGAGGAACAGTGTCTCCGTCTTCAAAGTAAGACATCCAAAGGTTGCTTCTGGCAAACTTCCACTCCGTATCGGACCTTTCCTGTTTAAAGTTAAAAGTGTTACGAAAAGTACTTGTAACTTAGGTTTGTAATATTTCTAATACTAAATAGCCTTAAGACAATGATAATAGTACAGTAATATCGAATTTTAGTTGACTGTTTGCATTGTTACTTCTTAATTTAACACTTAAATCTACAAGCTTATTTGTATCACCCTGCCTAATCAGAAACAAAATCATAACGTAATTCTTATATAATAATGTTGATTTTGCAAGAATTTTGTGAAGTAACAAACATAATGACAATAAACTCTTTAGTCTAGAATATTTAACAGATGACATATTTAAAACTAAGATTAACCGAGATGATCTGGTAGGAGTTGGACATCATGGCAATAAGCATGTTGAGCAGCACGATAATGTTGATCACGGAGTACGATCCGAAGGTGAGCAGCGCCCAGAAGCGTGTGAAGCTCTTGATGCCGGTCAGCTCGAAACAGGTCAGGTCTACCAAGCCGAAGGAGGCCCAGAAGAGAGATTGGGACGTTTCGAATAGGCTGTTGATAAAGAAAGTACATGATAAATATAAAAAATTGATGGAAATTGTTTTGAGGAGTTTGATGTGATATATAAATTCAGGAGTTGATTTAAAAGGGAAATTAATTAAGTTAATGAAAGACATAAATTATATCATTTTGTAAATGATTGAACTATTGGTGAATATTATTTTACCAGTCTGATGAAACGAAAATTCACATTTGGACTTAATCGACCATGGAAATAAGGTTGATGTCTATTAAGTTTTATGGTTTAATCGACCATGGAAATAAGGTTATATAGGGATGTATATTAAGTTATATGGTTTAATTTAAAAGGTCTTACTTAGAGAATCTTCGCCAGATAGTACAAGCTCTTTCTTGTGAATCGAAATCTGCCACACCACTCGGTAAGTGGTAACACTTTTGGGATTCTAACTCCGCGTAGTACCACATTAGTTGATTCAATCCTATGATTAAAAATAAATACTATTTAAAACTTATACTTTGACAGTAGGTATATCGATGATTTTTGATTCTGTAGATAAAGTTTTTTCTTTTGAAATATTGATTTAATGACATTCAAATTCCCTGCAGATAATCTCTGCATACCTTTAAAAAGGAAAAATATTAGGTAGGTAATTGAATTTTAATCAAAACTTACCGCAAGCAAAGGCAAACAGCACCAACATATAGACAAAGAAGAATTTAATGATATCAATGATCATTCTCCCGAGTGATACTTGTAGCGGTCCAAGATATGGATTTATGGAGAATATATGAACAAGTTTAAGGAATGAGAAGATCATTCCCGCAGCAAAAGCACCTTCGGATAGTAACATCGGATCGAAAGAATCCCAGCGTTCTCTAGGATACCAAGGATCTAACCCTCTGTTATAATCACGCTGGAAGAAAAGAACGGACTTTTATCATCATCATGGAGACAAAATATACAATGTAAATAACTACAACATAGTTTAAGGATCTGAATGGACTGTAGTGAAATAAGTATGAATCTAATAAATAAAAAAAAATATTAACAATTTTTTTGTATTATATTCTTGCTCAAACAAAATCATTTTGTAATTATAAAGCAAAGAAAGAATATTGACAAAGATTAAAGTTAGTAGAAAGAAAAGAAAATAATTAATGAATTTTAAACAAACTTAAAGACAATTAACATCTACCTGTACAATATACCAGGATGACATTCGTAAACTGATCCAGCCTATGTAGAACATGTTTGTGATGAAATCCACAATATTCCAGAGATCACTGATGTAGTCCAATAAGCCATCCGTCCAAAGTGACCTGAGTTCGCCCCAGATAAGACCTATGGAATGATTCATTAGATATAAATAAATATGTAGTAACAGTTGTAACGTAATGTCAGGACAAAGAAATAATGTTGGTCTCTTTTTTGTAAATTGACTAGTTTACAAGAGCTTTTTGATTTTGAAGTTGGGGAACCTTTATTTTAATGATTGATTGTTATCAATTTAGGTATATGAAACGCCATTAAATACGGAAGCGAAATAAATGGCAAGTTCAGTTGCAACAAATTTAACAATACACTACATTGCACGTATCAAGTTTGTGTATTACTTAATGCTTCTAATATGAATGAAATTGAAAAAATATAAAGATACGTTTATAGATTTAGAATATATTAAACTGTAGGAGGCTATCGACAGATAGGCGGTCGGCCGCTAACCACAGAATTGGTTCGGTCACAAATGTGAATCGGTGGAATATTGCTATTATGGTTTACTTTAATAACTAAGATAAGCTCATTAACGGTTATAATCCTTAAATTTAGTAACACGGTAATATTTATAAATTTCAAAAACCACAAAATAATAATGAGCATCGTAATTATTAATTATCAATAACAAACAGTATTAGTGATAGAATGTTGTGTCCAAGAATTTTCAAGAATGTTTCCATGATTAAAGTAATGCTTTAAAAAAATAGAATGTTTATTCCAAAAATTTCTGGTTTTTTATTACTTGTAATATAAAGGATGAGTCCACTTTCAATCAAGCCTGGCAGTGAGCCTCGCTCGTGCTTCTTCCAGTACTCAACCAGCTCCTGTAACCAGCTTATTCCAGAATATTCTAGCACCAAGAATTCTGCCCTCTGAGAAGCCAGCGAGAGTAACACTGAAAATGAAATGTTTGTAGTGGCATCTTGACAATGAGTTCGCGGTATTGTGTATGTGTATATATAATGTGTTCGTTCATGGTGAATATTGATTTAAATTGATGGATTTGATTTTAGCGTGATCAAAATTTATTTCGTATAAATATCTTATATTTTAATGGTAAAGTGAATAAAAGCAAGTTAATACTACACAGCATTTTTGACCTTTTTAAATAGTTTTTGCAACAGTTCAAAAAAATTTAATGATCAGATGTTATGATGCAAATGCTTGTCCAGATTTCAGCAAATTAAGCATTGAAAATAAAGATATCATAATATATTATATATTATGGTGAATATAGATTTGGCTATCAAACTAAGTAATTCTATTTGTAAGATAACCGCAAGATAAATTTCATTACTTATTAAACCGAACACCATTAACGTAAACCGAATGAGGAGATATGCTTTGAAAGATGATGCAGATAGAACTATTCTGCAACAAACACTCACTAAGAAAGAACATATAGGAAGAGCTATGACAAATAAATTTAACGAAAGGTTTTTTCATGAATTGTCCGTTTTCCGAGTCCGGAGACAGCATGTAAAGCGTGCAGTAGACCGGAAACATTACGCCAAGTTTGGCTACCTGCAACAATGAGAATAAAATAAGGAGATTTTAAGTACAACAAATTTTTAAGAGATATAATGTTAGGAATGCCACAGGGCGTATACTAAGTATTCATTTCTTATATTATGTAGGGCATGTCACAAGGAGGTATACTCGGTGAATCTTGTGATCATTAATTTCTTATAAGTACAATGTGAGGGATCCCACAAGGAGCTATACTTGGGATCATTTTTTTCCTTGACTGTAAATTAATTGGATATTAAATGTAATATAGT
>DWBW01000249.1:0-11435 GCA_018231125.1 Spialia spio | reverse complement strand
CTATGACACAATACGCGCAAATGTGACCGACCATTATCGCGTATCGTCGCGAATATTCGTCCTGCGTCTTCGTTATCGCGCAGGAGGCGATAAGTCAAAGAATAGTTCTTAAAAAATAACGATAAACGACAACAGCTAATTTTTTAATGTACAAAACGTACGAAGCTTCGCCACGCATTGCTTCGGGACGATAGACGCAAATGCGGCCCCGCCATTAGACACACACAGATGCAAGCACGCTCACAAACACGCTCGTATCCATGTACACACACACCCGCACATACAAACACACATACACAAGCTACCATATTTAATGCAAGAGACTGTTTATTTTGTATATTACAGCGACACAACAAGATAATCCGCAACCGATGCACGTGCCGCCTGCAACGAACGTGAATAGCACATTGCTTGCCAATAATAACACTTTGAATAATACCACGCAACAGGACAACGATGGCCGATATCACGGGACGGAACTAGTCATGCTATACGATTATAAGGTAAGTATAGTTTATATAGAGTGTAATAGTTATGTGTGAAATCTAACTTCTTAAACATTCCTTTCAAACCTGACACTGTTGTGTATGCTATTTTGATTGTATCTACAAATTTACATAAACATTACATTACTTTTTCTTAATCCTGGTAGGACCAAATTTTAATACCCATTCGTATTACGAATTTACATTTATACTGTACCATTATATATTTACCATACTGAAATAGTGTTCATTTCATTTTGTTGTTGAATTTATGTAGGTATGTATCTTCTTACATATTCTCAACATCTAGCTGTTTTCATTAAAAAAATTAATAGTCTTTCTATGTATTTGCAGGCTCAAGCACCAGACGACTTGTCAGTAAAGCGTGGCGAGTGGGTGTACGCGGATCTGACGCAGCAGACTGTGGAGGGGTGGCTGTGGGCACACGCGCCCAAGTCGCGCCGTTCCGGGTTCATTCCCACCGCGTACGCTAGGGCACCGCATACTACGTCACTTTAATGTATTCAACTATTAAATAAAAATCGCAAGATTTACAATGAGTCTGTTTTAAAAGGTGTAACAGTTCATTTTGTTTTCATTTCAGTCAGAATGAATTGTTACAGAAAGTTACAAAAGTACACTAAAAGCTTCATTCATTCGCTCATTAACTGTTGAAATAAGTAATTTAACTATATGTTCTTGAAAACCCAGCTGACATTAACAATTTTATCGTCACAATTTCGCAAGATGGACTATAACGATTTTCAGAATCATACAGTTATGTTATACCTATATAGTTACGTGATTCTATTAGTAGTTGTTATACCTTCATTCTATCATGAAATCTTTAGTTGAATATGCGGTTACGATCAAATTTAATTTGAATCGAATGATTGAAAATCGTTTTTTTTTAATGTTATGTGCCAATAATAACAGTACAATATGGATGTTTTCACTTTATTTGTTAGTAATAGTGTGTTAGGATATAGTGATTTTTAATTTTTATAATACAAGATCTGAAACAATCTGAAAACTCTATTGTAACACTTTTGTACATTCCAGTGTAGCTATAATTAATTTCTTCATACTTATTTACTAATATGTAAGAAAATTAACTTTTACTTGCTTGTAAGTTTTGTGAAATTCCTACAAGGTAAAGTACAATTGACAAAAAGCACATATACGTTTGAAATAAGAAATATCAATTAAAAATCTGATCTTATAGGGCTTTCATTATGAGAGCTTTATCACTTTATATCACAAATCACGTCACATCAAACCAATATTTTTCTACTATTTTATATGTAATGAAAAATTATCTGAGTCTTCCCTAGTTTGTAAGGTTTACATTTAAAATTACAAGGTTACGCTGTTGAAATTTGCATTTATGTAACATATTTTCCGTCCAAATTTGACTGATTTGATATTGCGCTTTGTTTTTATTTTGTTTTGTATGTAAGGCTTTTAGTCAAATAAAATTTCAATTTTTACACTTTCGTTTTAGTTTGATGAAGGGACGGCTTATATTATTATGCATTTAAAACAGTTAAGTGTTTACGATGCTGCAAGAATGATGGAAATCATGACTAAATAATATTGTATTTTACAAACACAAATTTATTGCATTATAATTCAATTTATAAATGAATTATTCTACTCTAAAAGCAAATTTCTTTTCTTCTGTTTGGCTTGTTGCTTGATTTTATCTTTTTCCACCCATTTTTCCAACTGCTTTTCAACTTTTTTAATATCCTGTTCAGTAACAGTTATAGGCATTTGTAGCTCAATTTGTTCGCTTCTGATGAACTTGAGGGCTTCGATTTTATCTTTTAAGAATGGCCCTTGTTGACTTTCTAGAAGATTCCTGTACTCATCAAGTTTCTCTTGGCGAATGTCATCACAGTGCATCTCTGTTAGTTTTCTGAGAGATTCCTTGCGGGAAAGCTTGTGTGATGATCTGCAAACATAAAAGAACGCACATTCAATTGAATTATGAGAAAATGAATAAGTATTAATATTTATTTAATAAAAAAAAATTCTATAAAGCATGCATAAGTTAATCATAGTTTTAGGTCCTTTTTTGTATCATAAATATTATAATTATTGATCTATTGAAGATAATAAGTGACATTGGATATTTTAATAAGCATGCATTTATAGTATTATAGCTACAACAGATCTGATAATTAATACATACTCAGGATGTGCTTTATATTCAATGTTCAGCTTCTCTAACAGCCATTCAAATTTCTTGTAATCATATTGCCTTAAAAACTTGAGAAGTTTCTTCCTTTTGTCAATTAACTCTTGGCAGGTTTGCTGTAAAAATAATAAGATAATAATGTAAAAATAACTAGTAAAATGTAAGTATGATGTGCTCTATTATGGTGACGATGATTGCAAGTCAAATAAATAATATATTATTTATCAAGATATAAAATGTTATGGAAAAATCTGTTATAAATAAATTTTAACTTAAAATGTAAGGAATTAACGTTTCAAATTTCATGGGGGACAAACCTTTGCCTTCACATTTCTGGGATACTTTTCCAAAGTGTCTTGCAGACATCTAATATGGCCTGTCAACCTCGCAACTAAAACAGGTTTATTTGAAAAATCAATCTCATAAGAGGAAAAGCTGTATATTTAGCTCATAATCTAACTTAACTAACTCTAGATATTAAATTATCAACAGTTTAAGAAACTTACAGAAAAATTTACTTAAAATCACAGCTCAACCAAATTAATAACGTTAAAAATGTTAAAATACTGTCGATATAAATGGTTAAAATATTTAGCATATTGGTGCAAGACCTGAATAACGATTTTACATACTCCTTGTTTCAGCAGTGTTCTCATCATACTGATGTCTCCGGACCCTATCCATGATTTCTTTTTTGATAAGAGCATTGTGCTCTTTCTTTCCAAGATGTGCAACTGAAAACACCTTTTTCACTGGTTCTGATGCACTGAAACCATTATTTAGGACGTTAGTTTTCAAAAACTTAAGATTTATTTTACGCTACATATCTCGATCATGCCTTAGCGATGACTTGTACGATGGCATGGGTCGAGGGACTTATAGTTCTCGACTAAACCAACTGGTTTGCCCCCACTGTTGAATGGGGGGTGGAATTATTTCACGTAACCTACATCTATTTATTTATTGGTTATGTCCTATAATTTCTAATACTACAAC
Organism: Spialia spio; assembly: GCA_018231125.1. Taxonomy (NCBI): domain Eukaryota; kingdom Metazoa; phylum Arthropoda; class Insecta; order Lepidoptera; family Hesperiidae; genus Spialia; species Spialia spio. The sequence continues at coordinate 7,751 of DWBW01000249.1, read as the reverse complement.
AATGAATATACCTTTTTATTTCTTCACTTAAAGCATAGTCGTGTCCCAAGGCAGTCTCTGGGATAGGAGGAAGACCTTCTAAATCGCCAGATTTCTCTGGCTTGTATGCAGGAACGTACGGCGGTCTTACCCACTTAACATTTACAAGTTGTTTTACTCCTCGGCTAAGGGTCAAAGACGAAGATAATTGCCGTAGCATTGTAAATGCACCTTTTTAAATGTGGTTTTACAAATTTTACAATTCTGTTTTGTATAGTTTAATTTTGATTGAAATAAAAAATACCTATAAGACTACCTATCTGTCTGTATCTGAAATATTTAACAAATTTGACAAATAAATGACATGACAGTAGAGACAGCAGTCAGCTTGAGCTTGAATGAACAGACTTGCCACCTCAGATTTTTGTTTTTCCCCCAATAGAAAATTATATTATGTGAGTATTTTTATATATTTCCAATATTTTCCGAAAAATATTTTTTTATAAAATGTTCCATTTATTTACGTATATAAATGCATTAAAAACAAAAGATAAACACTTTACTAGTAGTAAGTAAACATAACGTAATCTCCCACGTAGTATGACTTCGACTTCTTCGAATGTGACTTCATGTCACATGGTCACATCGTGAAAAATGGTTTTTTGTCCGTTACCAGTGAAAATAATTCAATTAAAAGAGATTTGTTCCTTTCATCACATAATTTCTTTTGTAAGTTTTACTGACTTCATTGTAAGTTTTGCATCATCTTATTATAATGAACGCAACTCAGCGAGCGTGGGCAATAGCTAACTTTGCCGCACCGCAAGAAAACGCGTTACGCTGATTAAAAGGTGCTTTGCATCTACACGATCAAATTTATAATTCACAATTCGAAAAATTGTGCAATATTATTGATTAGTATAGGTCGCCTAAGTAGAGGAGATTTCTCTTACCGAATACAGGCAAAGCATCTAGACTTGAGGGATCAGCACATTATACTTTGATAATTCTGAATAAATAAAAATAAAATAAAAATCTAGTAACCACTCATTTATTTATTGCTTTCAGGAATTTAAAACTTCAAAACTTATATTAGCAGCTTTGTACTAAATGTACTGTTTCATATTCCATTTATAAATTATGACTGTACATAAATGAAAAATATACACATTTTCACATGAATTTACACAGTAATGAGGTGCAAATATTACGAAAAAATTACTTAATTACATTTAACAATCCTTAAAATAATGAATAATATTACCCATTGTTAAAATTTATATTTGCTATCGGAAGAAAGCCTAAATCCTTGGCGATATACAAACCTATATTAGTTAAATTCCGTGCACCTTTTGTTCTGATTAAAATTATATTTAGGATACATACGACAGATAAACTTGAACTAATTACTAACAAGCGCGAAATGAAGTAATTATGGAATGTTTAATAAATATTCCACAAGATAAAAATAAATATGTGTTACATTATATACCTACCTACATTGTTATTTTATAGCCTACCATACAAAAGATTCTTAATATTAGTATTATATTATTATTTTCTGTGGTAATATTAATAATCATAATGTATTAATAATCCCCAATAATGTAAAAAGATATTTTTTGAAAAATGTACGAAACAATATAATTTTGTCTTTTGTCTGGTTCAAACATGGTAATAATATTTAGGTTTTTAGGTGTAACCTAAATTACAAGCTAAAAGAAAGCTGAAAGCATTCACATAGAATGAAAAAATGCAGAAATATGGTCTTTCCCATTTAATATATAGGTAGGTACATAATATATTATTAAACACTAATAAAATGTAGATATGTATACAGAAATTTTAAATCTCTTCAACAAACTGAAAAAGGAATGCAAACCACAGCAAACACAGATCCACCTACAGCCATTAATACAAACCTTAATTTAATACTGGACTTGCTACATATAGGTACACTAAATTTACGGATAGAAATACAAAAATGTCTTTAATTCAAAGCTCCTTATTTCTAAATAATTCTATTTGGCCCTAGCAGTATGGACTATGGTGATTTAACGGGAAATTGTGTTAATAATAACGTTTTAATTAACGAAAAAATATTTATTGAAGGTAATTTGACGTTCTGAAAAAGAGTTAGAGGGAAGGGCCTTACAGCTGTTATTTTTAACAATTATTTTTTTAACATAAAATATTCCTTCCCTGAGGTGATAAATGATGTTCTTGAGTTTGACTTCAAACTAAAATTTCAACTAGATATCTTTGGGTGTATTCTTATAAATTTTTCTTAAATACTTTATAAGCAATGGAATTAAACATTATGTAGGTATGATAGTATTCATTTTAACAGACTAGGTCGGTAATCAAAGTAACACAATCAATAAATATAACAAAATAATATAATAATATGAATTTTTATGAATACAGTCAACATCAAAATGTTTCTTACATGCATTTTTATAGATTTTATTTCCGATGTAGATTATACAGCATCTTAATAAAATTAACAAAATTAGGAACAGCACCAAAGAATTTAAATTTACGCAGATTAGTTATACATAAATGAATAGATATAATTAAAGTAAAATGTAATTTTTTACAATACAAAATGTAAATGTAATTTTCTTATAGCAATAAAGAACTTGTTTATATTTATACATTCATATTTTGGTAACAAAAGTCGCGCCAACTTTTTGGAACGACAAACATACGACATTTTTTTGAGTAGTAATAAAGCCTGCTCATTAATAAGTCAAAAATAAACTCCTATTTATTTATTCTACCTTACCCACTACTACTTTTTGTTGCAATCTTGCATTTGCAGAAAAACTTTTTTTTGCTGTTAAATTTAATACAAGGTGCCCACAAAACTTAGTAAAGAAGTTACAACGTAAGGACACACAACTACTTAAGGTACTGTTTATAGAGACATAAAGTAGGTATTTAGACATTTTCACATATTTTCTACTATGTACTAATTACAGAATAATTGTAATTGAAGCAAAATACATAAAGCTGCAAGTAAGAAAGAAGTATTCAATTGAAGAATGCTAATTAACCTGCAAGGCTTTTAAAATATCAATCTTATTTGTTTATCTTGATCAACACAATTTTTTAAATTCATCATAAATATTCTACTTATAGTGTTCGATCTATATACAATAAAGTGCTATAACAATATGCTTTCAATTTAACTAATTTTAATCTAGCAAATAATTTCCACACAAGTAAGTGATTTGAATGAAAGCACCCCAAATTAAATTCCACTATTCTACCTACTGTATTGACACTTAGCTTATATTATTTAAACGAACACTGTCAAGTGTTCAATAATTTGAGCGTCAATATACTACTTTACAACATTTACGTCATTTTCACAATTTTGTAACGTAAATTCTTTCCCTAAATCATCACTAGCATATAATTTTACACAATAATATGAATATTACAAGGGCAAGATTCATTTGGTCGTGCAATAGCTACTGTGGTTACATATTATGTATAAAATGTTAAAAAACCAGGCACACATTTTATTTTGAACTGTCTTCCCCTTTAAAAAGTTTTGAAATAGTTTTCAAATAGATTTTTATTGCAGCAAGTATTACACAATAAAAATGTAAAATAATCATGTAATATTTTAAATTTGCGATTATTATTTCAACTAATTATATCATTGCATTTTTATTGGTAAAAATAACAAGAGCTCATATTATGCTGTTGTATGCCTTGTTCTATTTTAGTACAAAATACATTATTTTTCCATCACCTTTTACTAGAACGCTCACGACAAATAAACTACAATGTTTTTAAATGAAAGCTTAACTTTTTTCTAACATACATCTATACCTACTTTTTATATCTTTACACAAACCAAACAAACAATAAAAATAATTACAATAAAACATTACCTTACTAATTTTATTTAAAAACAGCTGATTAAGTTTGGATGGAATTTGGCACTTGGTTTACAGTTTTGAATAACATGCTTTTTATTCTGCAAAGTATTTCGCGAGCAGAAGTTTAGCTTGAATTAAACGTATTATAATATCTGTGATTAAACTAAAAAAATCAAAATTACTTTATATTTTTACAGAATTTGGCTTTTAAATTTTTAATATACATCACTATGTTTTGCTCGATTATTTGGTTTGTATCTAAGATATAGAATATAAGTTCATTAAATAAATTATATACATTTATAAAGACGATCGCACATAATATTACGCAGCTTTCATTCAATAAAGTATGTATAATAAACTCTACTACTCATATATAGCCTAAGGAAGAATATATTAATTAAAAGAAAACAAAATTCGCTACTGTACAAAATAATAAATTTTCTTAGTTTTCTATGAGTACATTAGAAAGGTTATCAGAATAGAGAATGAAAAATATTTGCTATTAATTGGGCTAGCTTTGTAAGATATTTTATTTCTACTACTGCCTATTTACTTGTAAGTGGTTGTTTGAAAGAAGGAGTTTCATCGCTTTGCGTTGCGTTGCGACTTTGGTTTGACTCATTCTAAATTCGACTTAATGTCCAACCCCGAAGGACGAAAAAAAAACAGTATTTTCCAAAAAAGGGCCGAGATTTATAATCGCTTACGTATGAATGGATACCTGCTTTTCCCTATGTTTCATTCAGATGCGATTTAACCCAAAGAATATTTGAAAATTTCTGATGATGTGTGGAATTAATTGTTATTAATGTAGAATAAGTAATATTGAGCAATATATTTAGGAGTAACAAAAGATTGAATGCTTCCGAATCCTTTTAAATTATAAACCACTATAATTTCTATTAACTTAATTTAAGGGTGGAAAATAAATAGTTGCTTTGTTGAAGCTAGTCTACACATAATTCTTTAAAATAAATATTTTTATCACAAGAAGATAAACAAGGTTTGAAGTGGTTAGTAAAGATTGAGATTAAGCATAGATTTTAACTTCCTAAATTCATTATGGACATACTAACACCAATTTATTAGCTTTTTTTCTTAATCATACATACTTTTTAGATAATTATCACAAATTGGCAGTTCTTATTATACAGAATGTAAATTTTTATACTGATATAAAATTTATATGCAGATCATTATTAACGTTAGGAGTAAGAGATATATCTGTTTATTTTATTATACATTGATTACAACTGTACGTACAGTGTTAACAGCCAATATTATTAAACAGATTTATAATTGAAGTAAAGACTTTTTATTTTGTAGCTTAAATTCCAACAATGTACAATATTTACGTCCATTTAAACTCTACCCAACTCATGGTCTCCTAGTTAAAACCCTGTTTATGTTATTGTGTAAGCTGTTTGTATCTTGTGAAAATAATTAATGTAAAAATCTTAATGTGAATTTAGCCAATTTAGACAAAAAGTTTATAAAGGTGCTCTAATAAAAGAATTGTGTAACTACATTCATAAATTTCAGTAAAAGAAATATGAACAAATAAAAACCTGGACAAAAAAATTATTCATCAATACTTCAACTTATTTTGGAACGCAGATGTGTGTATGTAATGTTTGTTTGTTTATCAAGACCAGCTTTGGCTTGCTATATCACCAACTTAAACACAAAAGCTTTACGCGTCACATCGAATAGAAGCAACTGTAAACACTTTCTCAACTACCAGTCATTATAGTTGTATAATAGATCATCACACAGTTAAAACTTGCCATCTAAACCGACCATTCGTTACCTTATAATTAAAAACACTTCACTTGACCGGGAAGGTGCGCGAATCTTGAGTGGCACGTAACCACTAGATGACGCTGAACCGCCATAATGTAAAATCCATACCACACATAAAATACCCTCACCATACACTGTTGTAAGGCTCCAATCACACGCCGGTGTAAGGCCCCGACCACACACTGTTTTAAGACGGTATATAAAGCCACCAACAAGTACAATGATGCAAACACCACGTTAAGTTCGTGATACGCACGTACTACCGACGCCGACGCACTCTGTCCGTTCGCCGCCGCGCTGTGAATTAAAATAAATAAATAAATAACGCTTCACACTCACAGACACACACAAAGACAATCACACACACCCAGACTGACAACAGAAATTTAAAATTAAAATAATTAAAATTTTACATAGCCACGCCTATGTAAAATAAAATGAAATAAAATAATGACCTTCTCAGAAGCAATTGTTTAGGGAGGGTTACACATACTAGGGGTATGACACTTTGACACCCGCATTCCTTACGAGTAACAATACATTTACATAGAACTTCAAATAGGACATCTTTCTTATTTAAAGCTGAGGGCATCCTGTGGTCAGTGATCAATTAACATAAGGCTTTCTAGCAAAGTTATCACAACTCAAATGCCGAAGCAAGAAGCTAATAAAGAAATAACGAAACCTGATTGGCTGCCTATTACAAAACACATTGTTTGACACACACGCACGTACACACACACACACAAGCTATCTCTTTCTCTCTCTAACACATAAAATCTCACCGAGACCGCCGACCGCATCGCCCGGCGTCTTCAACCCCTATTCCCGCTTCTTGCTCCTCTTCTTGCCGAGCCGCTTGCTGTAGTTCTGCGCCAGCGCGTTCACTATCGACACTATGAAGTAGAACACCATCGCGAGCACGAACTTCTCCAGCACGCTCGATAGCACCGAGCCCTGGTTGTCCGGTGTGTTCGCGTCGCTCTTGTGCAAGCGGGCTTTCTGGTTGCGCAGGAACTCCAACATTGGCGCCTCTAGCTTCGGCCCGATGTACGGTATCTTCTCCACCCATGCTAGGACTTGGCTGGAAATGATAAAGGAGGTCGGTTTATTTGTTGGTGAACGTTATTGGCATACCATGTTAGATACTTTTAACGAGCTGTCTAAATGCAATACACACATTTTGTATGAACGGAAGATATTATGACGTCATATCGGTATATCAAAATCATGTCAATAATAATCATAGTTTTTGTCTCTGACAGCGTCACTCAGAGAATGATTATTTAAACTAACACTCAGTAAAGATTTCCTATAGTCATTATGTATTAGTTTAAGTAATCATTAAATAACTCCGAGTGCCGAGAAACAAGGAAACACGAATCCACTGACCCAACAAGCGTCTCATTGAAGGCAATGATGACGAACATCTTCTGTATGTGCATCTTGATGACGGCCTTGCCGAGCAGCGTGGCCCCGAAGAAGGTCCAGAAGGGCACGAGGAAGTGGCCGCACGTGAGGCCGGCCAGGTCGAACAGCGGGTTCGGGATGGACGCGCACGCCAGGATGCCCGCGAACCCCACGCGCTGCACCAGCTTCTGGACCATCACCTTCGCCCTGGGAACGTCAAATAAGGGCCTGTTTTACAATTCTGAAGTAAGTCCTAAGTAAGCTATTGGTCGGATAACTGGCGAATAGCCTATTTGGCACTGTATTTGGAGCTCCGACAAACTAAATAAGACATTCACACACACATACACACACACAAATTAATCACACATACACTTCCTCATTTTCACACTCGCACATACCACATATACAAATATATGTTAATCCACTTCACACATAGTCAGTAACGGATTTAGTAGGTATGTGGTGTGTGTAAATGTGCGCGCGCGTTTGTAGGATTGAGCGTGTATATAGGAGTGTACCTATGTATGTGTGTGTGCGCGGATTGTATGCGTGCATGTGTATTTGCACGTGTGTACACTACAGTAAAGCCGGATTTACATTACGCCACTAGTGGCGTAAAAATAGTGTCGTGACATTACTTTCATCACCAATTTCACC
>DWBW01000248.1:0-11435 GCA_018231125.1 Spialia spio | reverse complement strand
GTGCTTTTTGTTCTGTAAGTCGAGACCGTAGATCCATATGTTCGCGTTGAGTTTCGTTCAACTGTGATAACCAGTGTTGATTTTCAGCTTTATAAGTCTCAACCTGTAAATGTTTTGCAATGCTTTAGAAAATATTGACAGTATACACATACATTGTATTTCTCAAATATGAATAATTTTTCAGTTGCAATTAATTTGTAAATATTAATCAATTACTTCATCACTGTGCCTTTCCTTCAGTTGTGCACTGAGTTGCTCCATTTTCGACAACCGTTCGTTCGCTAAATCTTTCCAACGCTCAAGTTCTCTCTGGCAAGCTATGCTACGATAGAATTAAATAATCATCAGAAATCTGTAGTAAACTTATATTAAATGGGTAGTACGGTAGTACTTACGTTTCTGACTTGCTTCCATCCAAATTACTTTGTAGTTTAAAACACTTATCTTCAAGTTCTGTAATTTTTAAAATGTATTTACCGGCAATTTCTGTAGTAGTTTCTCTACTAGTGTCAGCATTTGTTCCTCTCCTGTAATAAATACATGATTAATAATGTATTACGCAGAGAGCCGCCTCATAAAAGATAAGCAATACTGTTATCATTATCAGATTGCATATCCAAAACATGATTGATGACAACGCTCTTTCATTCCCTTCTAAAACTTAAACATCTTTTACTTATATTAAAAATTAACAAATTATATTGGTTGTAATATTACCCATCTAATTGAGACTGAATCACTAACAGTTTAGCTTGCAGTTCTTTAACATTATTTGCATAATCTTCTCTCTCTTTCTTAAGAATTTCTTGATATTCTGCTATTATAGTTTTTTTTTCGTTTTGTAAGTCTTTAAGGGTTTGCAATAGAGTGCGATTTTCTTCATTATTTTTAGTATTTTCTTGAAGTATTTGTGCATATTGATTGCTTTTTAAATTGTCGATTTGGTTTTTAAAACTATCTATATTGGATTGTAAAGATTTGATTAATATATCCTTTTGACTATGGGAATCTGTTAGATTTTGTACAGTATATTCTAACAATTGCTTCTGTTCGTTGGCAGTAGACAAATTTTGAGAAAGAGATTCCATTTCTGTTGTAATTTTTCTAACTTTTTTTTGTTGATTTTTATAGTCCGCATTAAGATTCTTTATTTCATATTGCAATTCTCTTATACGATGATCCTCATCCGTTTGTATAGCTTTTGTGCTTTTTAGGTCTTTATCCAAAAATACTGTTTGAGTGTGTACATTCACTAGGACTGGTTTATGTAGTTGACTGTCATGAATATGAGTATTAATTAAGTGAGTATCAGTTTCACAGGTTTCGCTGGTACCATTTTTCTTTTTTTGTTCAGACAGTTTGGGGAGCTCATTTTTAGGTAGTGTAAATGTAATATTTCCTTAAAAATAAAAATGTTAGTGTATTTTTATTTTTTTAATTAACTCGTTAGCATAATCAGGATATAAAATGTTCAATATTTACTTGAGCTACTAGATTCATCATTTGACGAGATGTCTTCTATTTTTGCGGGCATTTCAGATATGAAGTTATTAGACTTATTGCTTTCCATTTGTTTACTTTCATTAGAAATATTGAGACCTTGACTTATAAGAAGAAGTGTCCGTTCAAGATAACTGCAGCGATCCAAAATTCTTTTTCTTGATTGTTCTAATGTTTGAATTTTTTTATTACAAAGTTCCACCTCATGTATTTGTGTATTGTTCTGTAATGCAGAAAAATAAGTAAAGCAATTTAGTATAATCATTAAAATTCTCACACAGTACCCGTAAATATTACTACCATTAAGGTATTCTTCAAAATATGTTCACAAATATTTTCATCGTGACACTGGGTTTTTGTTGATTCCAGGATTTGGTTATAAACGCTGTTTTTCATCATGAGCGTAGCTTGCAAATCTTCTATTTCTTCTAATTTTTCATCAGCTGCGAACGTTTTGCGATTAAGATTTTCTAATTTGGTGAGAAAGTTATCAATAGTACACAGTGGTATGCTACCTAGATATTCTTGTTTAAAAATCTGAAGAACTTCAAACAGATTCCTGTTAAAAGAAAAAATAAAGCATTTCTATTTGTTTTTACTTAAATAAACTTTATAAATCTTTTTGAGGTATAAATTGTTTAATTTCATCATGTTTTATGACTTTTTACCTTAATTTTTGTTCTGAGGAAAATATATAGTTGTCTAGTAGCTTTTGTTGGGTCATAAGCATTTCTTCAATTTCAACTCTTTTATGTTTCTCTTTATTTAAGGCTATCGTAAGCCTTTCTACTTTCTTGTTATTTTCTGATGATTGCATGTGAGCAATTAATATCTCACCGCTTAGTCTAGTAAAAATAAAATTTATTAACAACTTATTGCACCTTCAACATTCCTTACACATGTAAAATTAAAATTTACGTATAAAATAATAAAAAATAATGTAGGTACAGGTAAGCACTTTTGACAAAATGCTTACCTTGCTATTATTGCTTTGCTTTCTCCTGTTGATTGTAAATCGAGTATTTGGTGCCGTAATAAATTTATTTCAATATCAGTACTAAGTTTTTGCTGCTGATTTTCTTGATGCTTAAAACAAATAACATTCAGAACTAACATATTGTGTATAGGAGGTAGAGGTAGAAGTAGAGGATACAGATAGATAATGTATAATATTATAAAACATATCTTAATTGATAACAAATAAACGTATTTTTTAGCGTATTAACGTATTACAGTGTAATTCCTTGAATACTTTCATCCTACCTTTAATAAAGTTAAATCCAATTGTGTTTGAAGTCGCTGTCTTTCCTGTTTTATTATTTTATTTTCTTCACGTAAATGAAATAGTTGTTCTTCTAAATTATTTCCTTCCTTGCTGTCTTTTGAATCTATTAATTTGTCGCTAAATGGGAAAAAGCAAACATATAGAATTTGTAATTGTTACGGAACAGGAAAAATCCAAAAATTAAAAAAAAGCATAATATATTACGCAAATTTTGCCGCGGAAATTTGAACTTCTTCATTTCTTTTAATTAAAATTTCAATTTGAGTATCCTTCTTACTCAGCTCAGAAGTCAACTGTTCTATTTGTTTCTCATGTATCAATTCTTGCAAATTTTCTTCCTTTTTCTTTACTATAATAATGAAATTTATATTATTAATATTATTTATCTATTATTATAATCATAAAATAAAGCAGTATGTACAAAGAAATATTATGCACTTATTGTAAAATAGACGTGTTATTAAATAAAACCAAACGAAAGCAAATCTTTTTCTTACATTCATTCGTACACGCGTAATTGCTAAAATAATTTAATATATATAACTTGTCCTCTTTCAGTTGATTTAAAAGATCACTATTTCCAAGATGCTTATAAATAAAGGACTCTGAAAAATTTCTGTATTTTATGTTTAGTTCATTTAAAATATCATTTTGCTTCCAAAACAAATCTGCAGGTATACAACGGCGAAGTTTATCACACATATTAATGTTACACACTATTAAACTCTGTATATTAGATTCATAATCAGCTGCCATTAACATCATTTCTCGATTGCATTCTGAATATTCATTTTTTAAGTTTTCATTTTGAGTTCTAATATGTTTATATGATTCTTCTAAGTAAGATATTTTTCTTTGCAATTCTAAAATGTCAGTGTTAGTAACTAAACCAGGTGATTGTATACTGGTATCGTCATCAAGGTTATGCATTAGTTTTATTTTTAAATTTTCTATTTTAGCTTTCAAATTTTCTTCTTGAATTAACCACTTATTTTCATTGTCTGCAGCATTTACAGCTAATGAATTTATTTTATCGTATAATAAAGTAAATTTTCCTTTAAAATAATTTAAACAGCTTTTCAATTGATTTTCATATTGAACATTTCTCCTCGTGAGCATAATTTGTACTTGATCTTTGTCAAAATAATTAAGATTAATCTCAGTATCACAATTCCAATGAGCTGCTTCGAATATTGTTTGATTACTGTAAATTGTTTCATTATCATCTTGTGTTGAACTTTCTTTATTTTTATGAGATTCTACTTCATGTAACTGCTTCTCTAGCCTCAAAGATTTTTCTGTTTCTATGGATAACTGTTTCATTAATTCAAACGTTTCTTTCCTGTTAATTTACAATATTATTTTATTATTTATTTATTTATTTGACAAAAAAAAATTACATAGGCTTAATATTTTAAAAGGTGTCACATAATCTCATAGGAAATATATGATTATGTTTTATAAGGAAAGTAATCTTAACTTTTCACACGTTATATCAATAATAAATAATATAAACAAAATATAAAATCAACCGAGACTCGTGAAGAGCGGTCAGGAGGGCATCTTTGCCTCCTAATGCTGCTTTCAATTCCATAACTGCTGCCATATGTGGTGCAAACCAACCAGCCGCATGTCGAGCGTCCATAAAATGACAAATAGATTCCAACGTTGGACAATTCAATGATAATATCCCAGACGAGGTTGTACCTTAAAGTAGTAATAAAGAATTGAGATTTATTTTATTTTGCGTTACATATAATATATTATGTATATAAATATACTTACTGTTGTCTTTTAAGAAATCTAATATTTCGTGTAAGCCAACACGCAACCCTTCATTCTCTTTAATGATTTCTTGCATTTTCAAATGGTTCGAAGTATTTTCCATGTTGTCTGCATTATTCCCTTTTTTCACATTTGTTCTGCAATTAGATCAGATATTCTCAAAAAAGAAGACCAAATTCTATCTATTATTCTTTTTCTTTAATTTATCTATTTATTTTTCAATATGTAAATGTGTAGCGGCAAGGATATAAAAACGTTAAACTGAATAATATAAATATTAAATACTAACGTTTGGGTTTTAACTTCATCTTCAGAATCCGAGTTGTCTGAAAATTCTTTTAACGCTTCAGTAAGTTTTTTGGAGTCAAAACCAAGTTTACATAATAATTTCATATATTTTTTTATTTTCTTATTTTTAGTTCGGTTTTCTATTTCTAGAGAAACCAGTTTATTTTCATTTTTATGCAATTCGTTTGTAATGTGAAATATCTTTTCTTGCAAATCCTGATGTTTTTTCAAAATTCCTCTTGTTGGAATTTTGTTTTCAGGAGGTATATTATATTTTTGCCTATGATCAGATAAAATTAAATTATTTATAAGTTCATCCCCTGTGACTTTAGTAACCAAAATTAAAAAAAAGTACCTTAGACTTTCGTGTTCTAGTTGTAGTTCATCTATGTGTTGATGTAAGTTATTAATTTCTATAATTAAATTTTTTATTGCTTCGTCTTTAAGTTTAAGTAGACGTGTTTTATTTCGTAAGCCTTTTAACAAAGTTTTTATACCATCTTCTGATTGGACAAGTTGTAACTGTGACGCTATGTCGGCTAACTGAATAGATAACAAATATTATTATGAGTAAGTACACAGTTTACATGTGATGTAATATAGATAATAAATACCTAATACCTCTTTTTCCCTATTTGCAAGCATTTCCTCGGTAGCTTTTAAAGTAATAGTTATATTTCTAAGTTTATATGTCAATTTTGTTATCATATTTTTTTCTTTTCCATCATCACTTTCATTTCTGTTTTCTGTAATAGACAAATCAGTTCCATCTTCAACTATACTCTTGAGTCTCTTATTTTCAACCTTTACTATTTGAATCAGTTTGGCTGACTGTTCTATTTTATTTGATGCTTCCAGTAATTTATCTTGTAATTCAATTATTTTATATTTTGCTTCTTCAGTGTGTCCATTGGATTCCTAAAATTTTTAGTAACGATTATGAAAATCACTGGACGAAAATGAATAAATACTAATACAGATAATAACTCTAATCCTACATAACAATATTATAATCATCACATCACGGACTCAGAAACAGTATATTTGTACTCACCACGCACTATTATTATTATTCATTACTTAAAAACTAATAATTTTTAATAATAATAATTAATAATAATTTTTAATATAGTATACTTACATTGGGAGATATAGACGATTTTGATGCGAAAATAAGACTCTCTTTTAACTGCGTATTCTCAGCTGCCAGACGCTCTATTTCATTTTTATGTGATTTTAAGGAATTCTATACAAAGAGTAGGTGATCAATTAATCAGAATAGTTACATAATATATTCTTTTGAATTAAATTATGCACTAAAATATTAACATTATATTTCTCAATGTACCTTTAGATATTGAAGTTTAGAAGTAACGTCTTCATGGGTATTTTCTTTAGGTACATCTTTTGTGTTGATTTCTTTTTTTAAGGAGTCAATTTTCGCTAAAAGACGAGTTTTTATTTCTTCATATTTTCCTAGAGCCTCTGTAAATATTTTACTAATAAAATAAAATAATATTATAGTTTTATTTAATAACAAAGAACACTAGCGATTTTGTACGTTACGTATTTAGGATGTAGGTAACTATATTCGTAGTTTTAATAACTGCAACATTTAATATAATACCCTAATACGCAAAAGATAAAGCCCAATTTTTACAATATTACATAATATTATTTATGTTTATGTATGTAATAAGTTTTTCCATCCATTGGAGTAGCGTGGTGAAGTATACTCCAGGCGTATTCAAACCTTTTAATTTGTTGCATTCACTGTTAGTAGAAAGCAATTGCTCCGTCAAATTTTCTATAAGTTCAGTAGCTTCATTTAATTTGTCTTTAAGTTGGGATAATTTTTCTTTTTGTTTCACGTTTTCTTCTTCAAGTAACTGAAAATAATATTTGTTGACATAATTCTCGTACTTTGTGTAATTAAATAAATAATATAACCCTCATTTATTTTTCAATTAACATTGCATTCTATAGTAATAGCATTATCATTTAATAAATAACATTTACTAACTTTAACATCTACGAGCAGCTTTCTAATGTGTCTATTTTTTTTGAATATTTCGTTTTCCAGCTGGACCGTAGCATTCATTTCCGATAAGGGATCTCTGCTAGATTCACTGTCTGCATAAACATTGTCTTCAAAATTTTTTTTTCGTTCTTCTAATTTAGCTATTTCTAAGTTTAGTTGTTGTATTATTTCTTTATTAGATTTAATCATTTCTTTTTGATTTGCGATTGTATCTAAGGTTGTATCAGAATCTTTTGATGTCGAATCTAGATTAAGTATAAAAAATATAGTATTATTGTTATAAAATATTTACTAAACTAAAAATTTGTTACCTAAGACATAAGCGAGTATAAAGAAAACGAGAAAGATAGCGCGAAACCACTGGATTTTCAGCGCGCAGGACCGGCCGAAGTTACATCAAGTAAAGGCCTACGTCCAGTCCAGTAGTGGGCAATAGGACGAAAGGCTGATTGATGGATGGACGACCATGTAAAATACTCACCGGTTGGTTTTTTATGTTTTGGCTTATTTCTCCTGCTCCCTTTTTCTATTTCTCCCATTAGGTTGTTGACCTTTAAAACATAAATTGAATTAAAAACGCTTATATTTACTTATTAAACACTTATACTTACTTATTTTTTTAACCAATTATTAAAGACAAAATGATGCCAGTGTGTCTCGTCTCGTACTCACAGACAGGACAATCTTAACGAACTTTATGTAGGTGTCGAACCGCTTATTGTTTTAGTAAGTTACCGATTGTTATCATTGATTTACATTACATTATTTAAAACACTAGGCATATTTCTCAAATGAACATTTTCTTTTTTGTATCTTAATAAAATCCATACGATACCTACCTGTTCGCTTTTATACTTCAGTATGTCCTGAGCGAGTCGAAATATCGTTTTAAGATCAGTGAAGTTGAGTTCTATATCATCTGCTTCCATCCAGGACAAACTTTCACATAACTTATCTTTGTCAGCTTGCATTAGTTCTCGCTGGGAAAAACTCAAAATTTCCTTCCAATCTGTTTCCACCATTTTTATTATTGGTGTGATTTATAAAACGATTACCTTATCTACAATAGGTACTTAAAAAGGAAAGAAAGAATGAAATTCTTTGAAAATATTGGTTCAACCAAAAAGTATTTGGCTTACGTGTTTGTGATATTTGTGTGTTGTAGTAACGTAGTTGCTAGGCAACAGAATGACTTCTGTTGTCTCACGTTTAATTAAAGGGCTTGTTAGATTTTACAATTTGTAGAAATTCTAATTAGGAAATCGGGAGATGTAATCGCAGTTAGAACACATAGGAATCCGATTTAGGGAAATTGGAGGTCTCGATCTCTCTAATTTCTAGATTGTCCCCAATCTAGGAAGATGTGATCGCAACGCTACGATTTGGAACGACCAGTCGGCGTCCGCGCTTTGAGCAAAGCGGATGTCTTTTACGAATGAGATTGGTCACGATTTATCGTATTCAATTGTCTAATGTGATCACTAGCTTCCAATTTAGATTCCTATATAGATTTTCTACAAATTGTAAAATGGAATAAGCACTTAACCTATCATTGTGTGTGACACATTGTGACTTGTGACAGACATTGATCTAGATTACTTCATTAAAGTTCATTACTTTATTTTTAAATTTTCATTCCGGATTTTATTTATATTTTTAAATTTTAGTACTATTGGTTTGGTAGTTGGTAGATAATTTTTGGTTATAGTGGATGTAATAAGAGTAATTACTAATTAATATTAGTTAATTCGTAATTTGAATACGAAGAGCGAGGATAGCTAGATTTGATTTGATAGATATTAATCAAGGCGAAAGAATTCGATATTTCCTTACAAAAAATTGCAAAGTTTATTACAAATATGCAAAAACAATTATTGAAAGCTCTAAACCCTATAATCTTTTCATATCGAACAAAAGGTTATGTACACCCAGGAGGGATAAAATATCCAGGAGGAATTATTTATTATCCAAGGTAACCTTGCATTTAATATTGCTGTAAAGAACTTGTTTAATGTAATCTAGAATCTAAGGTTAGCCTATTCATTTCTTATGTCTTTCTGTAAATGCTTCACTCGCTCTAAAGAATGATTGATTTATTTATGTGTGAGCTTGTTAATATTTTCATTAAATAAAACAGTGTTGAATACAAAGAAAGTAATTATCTTCGCAGACATCCTGACTATAAGGAGCCCGAAATTACTCCTTCAAAACTATTTAGAGTGGAGCGAGTTAAAAGAACAAGACACTATCCTTACTGGCAAAAAAATATTCTTAAAGAATTCAAAATTGATGAAGATGTAAGTTTTATGTGTGTAAGTTTTCAGTAAAGATATAACTTTTTCTGGATCTGAGGTCATTGCCCTGAATTGATTTTAATCTTTTTTGTTAAGTTGGGTTTAATAATTTTGTTCTACAAAAAATTTTAAAGTTTATTCAGTAATTTGTGATGTGATGTGTATATTGTACAAAAAAAATGTAACACTTCACACTAGCTCCACATTAGGAGTTCCTGTGTTATGGATGCCACAGACACACCAAAACATTTACGCAACACCCACTGAGAACAGAATGTAAATGTTTGCCCCACTAGGAATTGAAAATGAGACTGATTGGTGGACTGGCATGCTAACCAATAAACTACACACAGGTCATAGTGTTATTATGTAATTGTTCCTTTTTTTGTAGAATCGTGTTGCAATAGTCAAAAATATACCAGAAATTAATGCAAAATTATGGAAGGTAAAACATCTGATAAAAATTACTCCAATCACATTTCCTTATGGAGAACCTACTGCAGAGGATATTAAGTATACTGTGGTAAAGGAAAATGGACAATGTATAGTAACAAAAACATTGCAGCCGCTTGAAGGCCTGGCCAAAGCTCTGGAGGAGTATCACAGTGATCAGAAAAAGATGGATTCTAACACAATAAAGAGAGACTCAAGATATAAATGGAATAATGCTTTTACAGGAGGATTTTAGAGATTAAGATGAAGGTACTTAAAAATCTAGAATAAATGTTATTTAGAAATGAACTTGAATTTTTATTTTTACAGATAAATTAACAAAACAATGCTATTTACATTATATATAAATAATAAGATATTCTATGTAAGTAATTACTATCTCTTCTGCTTAGAGATTAAAATTCTAATCATTACAACATTCAAATTATAATTATTTGCTTGCATCAGCAGATTCAATCTTCTTCTTATTCAATAAGTAATTAAAGTTTTCTGGTGTTTTGAAATAGTTTTCGAAAATAATTCCATGCTTTTTGCCAAGAGCATATCTAGCATCACCCCATCCAAGCACAAGTACTGGTTTCAGTTTCTTAAACTCATTCAGGTGAAATTCATGCTTCACTATAGAATTATACCAGTGACCTCTAAATACTGCCAAATAATTGTCTCCGTCTTGATATAGGCGAACAACATATCTTGATAACAATATTTTCACAGCTACGTGAAATGCTATGAAGGCGCCGAGATAAATCAAACCTTCCATTGCAGTGTTTGCAATTACAATATTATCCCCCACAACAACAGGATCGTTCATGGTCTCCTTATCAAATAAAAACGCAGCATAGTACAAACTAGAACAACCTATAGTTACGGTAGAAAATGTTAAATATGCGGCTGTGTAATTAAGTACACTTGCCATAGGTGCTTTGTATATCAACTGCCAGCGTTTAGATATATTATCTTTTTCCTTCCACCAATTTTGTGTCTCTAAAAACTTCAGAGGGTGTTGAGAAACGTACTTTACTGAGCCAATATTAAAATTAGGTTGAAATCGTGCAGTTTTTAAAAATCGGAGACAGTTCATGATCTAATCGTAACCACCGGCTTCTTCGCTTACCTATTTAAATATTTGATTGATAAAGAAAACTTTGAGAAAACTAAAAAAAAACATTTAAATTCATGAATGCATAAGTATTTGAGGTTACTTTCACAGGACAAAATAAGTAAGTAAGAGAGTGAGATAATAATCCCCGTCCGGAGATTAGAAGCCACATTTGGCAGGGCAGTTCACTTCACTTCACAACTTCAGAAGTTCACAATGTTCACATCACAGAGTACTTTTTTATTATACTGTTGACATTAAGCATTAAGTCACATTTGACATTTGGCAGTTCAATAATGTAACCTTATAATGGCGCACAACATTGTTTTTTTTTTTCATAATTAAATTTTCCTTAGATTGTTCAGTCCAAAACATGTTATAAATCCTAATAAAGACAAACAAAAATTTACAGTAAAGTACATCCTTTACATGTATTAAACACAGTAAATATTTTTGTTAATGAATCTGCGTCGTTATAAAGTTATGTCAGTACCTCTTTTTTTGTTCTGACAATTAGTGAAGTCCTCACCTTGTACATCGATTAATCGGTAAAGTGAATCGAATGCGATGATAAGGTATCTCTTTGTCACTACACAGTAGGTATATAAAACAAAGTCGCTAAATCTGTACCTATATATATTTCTTAGATTATAAACAGTGTCTATAGCTAGACTAGATTGAGCATTCGGC
>DWBW01000247.1:0-11445 GCA_018231125.1 Spialia spio | reverse complement strand
CGACAAACCATGAAGTCATTGTGTGTCGCAGTGTCGCAGATTCAGCATATTGTGCCAGTGAGGGGCTTGCAAAACATCAAAAAAGGGGCACTGATACCAAAAGGGTTGCCATTCGCAACGCTTTTACGTGGCAAATTGATTGTGATTAGAATTGTAATTGCAACATAATAGATGGGAGCAAAATGTGTTGATGATCATGCTTTGGTTACGGGTCAGCCGACGATAGGTACCCACTATTTTAAAAATGTAGTTAAAAGTTTGTTATTTTTAATAACAGATATATATACTTATCTATAGGTATAACACCAAAAACGTATTGGTTTCGATAAATTGCAGAATTTGAATATTATTCTATGAGTAGGTATTATAATCTGTGTATTTATTTAAATTTTAGCCAAATGTATTACCTATATCATATTATATTCGGCTAAACATGATCATATTCCTACTTAAAATCACCATATTATTATTATCTAATAATATTTCACATAGTACAACGTCTACGATGTAAATTGTAGAGACGTTCTACGAAAATAAGGACTCTACAAAATACAGACTCTACAAAATAGAGACTCTCCTCTACTCGCCAGTAGATGGCGTAATGTGCTATGAGATTAAGTATGGAGATAAAATATCGCAATAAATAGAATATATTATGTATGTTAAGTAGATAAGAATAAAAACCGAATCTAAGCTAAAGGGGTGGCATTAAATTGCTTTTTGTTGCGAGTATTTTTTTGGTATCTAAATTGTAATTTTTTCGGGAACAATATAACCATAGATAGTTTTTTACTGTCAGGGCTTTATTATGTTATAAAATGTTGGAAACAAAATGATTAAGTTTAATTAATTCAGTGAATTTGATAGCGGATACCAGAAAAGAAGCAAATAATTTATGACTCAAGTATCACATGAAATTAATAAGTCTGTGTATATTTTAAAGGGTACTAAGTGCTAATTAATACAAAAACTTGATGGATAGTTACCTACCATATTGATCGGTACATTGCGATATAAAGTTTTATTGAAATATCGTTACGGGTCTTTTCAACACATTCATAATTACTATGATGGAGCGAGTGTCGACGCATAATTAGGTAGATTGGTATGAAGTATATGATATGGGTAAAGTGTATCTACTTACTTATATGTATAAACGTAACATTTCTTGATTTCAATTAATTTTGTTTTACATGTAGGAGGAATAATGCAATAAAGTATATGTACATACATGACATGGACTTCCAATCTCAGTCTGGGTGTTTATGTTTAATTCTTTTCGCCTGTGTCCATGGCATCATGTCTTAGTCTCAGAGGAAAACCTAGAGTGGGGATTTTGTGTAAAATATAACCTAGTTACCTCATACCATTTGGGTATAAACAATTTCTTTGTCAATCCTAAATTAAATTCTAGATAAAGAGTACCTATATTGGTATCAATCTAGTGAATAGATATTCAACCTAATCTTGGCCATCAAGCAAACATTAAGTTTAGTGCTAAATTTAGAAAAAAGCGTTAAAAAAGGTAACTCCGTCCGAAAATCGAGGGCTAATGAGTATCCTCCCAGGCCGCAACTAATCAAACAGATTTTTCGAAGCCATCCATCATGTCAGACGCAAGCGTTAATTCCACAAGAAGCTCATTTAGAGGACGATGGAAGCGGATCAACGATCTAAAGCTTCGTTTAGAACATCGATGTACGCTCACCTCGTTAGATACAGCACTACCGGCGACGTGCGACTAACGACTGTGGATAGTTACTTGCCTCTTATCTCTATCATAATAAGAATTTATGTTACTATTTAATTTTATTAAAAATTGTTTAATTGTACTGTAGGTACTTTCTGGTAATTTGAACTGATTTTCTATCGTTCTTCTAATGCTGTTTATAAAAAATTCGAAGCAACGACTAAACTCAGAAGGTGAAAATATTAGGTTTAACGGTCGATTTTGACGGGCATAATACTAGCAGTGAATTATTGAGTTTAAATTATAATGCTTTAGGTACATATACTTATTCGTGTGCAATTTGAGACCTAAACATAGTAAATAAAATAGATACCTGCTACATAAATTCGTTATCATAAATATCGCTTTTAGTACGACTTGAGGCTTAATCCGTTTTTCATAGTGACGGTCAAAATGGCGATGGTTCGTTATTAAAACAATATTCAATATAGACAAGGTTGCCTGTTTTAGAGTTGTGAAGTTTGAGAGTGGTAGGTAATCGAAATTCAATAACAGTGTTAGGAAGAATGATTAATAGATTCTTTATGAGATTTACAACAATAATAGAAGGTCCCTATATATCCTACCTAACTAAGCATGGCGGAAGACATTAGTCAATGAAGTATCTACTTACTAGGTAATTAAAGTAATTAGTTATTTTATATGCGAATGTGTTTTGAACATATAAGTATATTATCTAAACAGATTTTTATCACTTAACCTATCCGGTGTCACTGACACTGGGAATAGATAGAATTCCATATGTGTCACATAAATAAAGTATCTAAATACTAAATAGTAGGTAACACTACTTCTGAGTTCCGATACGCCCGAACTCTACCTCTTTCAGTTCAGCCATTTACAGAACGTCAGTAAACTCGTTCGCTTCGACTTTGGCCGTCTATTTAAGGCGATAGAGAAACTATTTTATATCTACATATTTATGATCAGTCTTCCTTGTATTTGTTGAATTTGTTCCGTGTATTTATTACGAACTCTACAAGTCTAACATCTACTTAGTACTTATACTGAATTATAATAGTTTTAGGCAATGTGTACCTTTCTTTTTATTGACGCATGTACCTATGTTATTTATTATACACGCCGGCCTTAATGATACTTAACAAGGGTTTTAACTCGAAAAATCTGCAGGGTTGTCCAACAAACTGCAATAAAATTGCCTGTTTTAAAATAAAGGAAGAGTAAAAAGAGCAACGCATTCTCGCCTTATAATTTCGACCTTGGCTTCTCAGATATGCAGCTTTCCTTCTTTATCGTATAACAGCATCCCGCTCTGGCTGCGCCGGCACGTCTGCGAAGACAATGCGAGAACACTTCATATGAGAACACAGCTTTTAGCGCCGCCGCTAAATAATTAGGTATCATCTAGATTATATTCGGGACGGTCAAATTGTAGGTACAACTTGACTTTATTAAATTCTTCTTAAGATATTGCCTTATTTAACAAAATAATTAGACATATTAAGCATAAGCGTAGTAAGCATATTTGCTTTCTAGCAACCAAGTTTGCAGTCCAGTCAAGTCACCCTACGAACCTGCTTTGAATACTTTTATAATACCTTTATATTATGAGCTTTATCACCACGTTGAATCTACAAATTTAAACAGTCCCTATTTTGAAATTTAAACAAAAGACCGTTATAAAATACTGACGCAACAGCAGTTCGACGTAAATAAGTAAAACTTCACGCATAGCTAATTCGTATATTTATTAAATCGGACGAGTTGTACGCACCTACGTTGCAGTTTGCAGCGTGGTCGGCGATTGCAACCAATGTTTATGGTGCCCTTAAAGTGAAATAAATAAATCAGTCGCTCACTAGCGCGGCACTTGCGGTGTCTGTGCGCTGTATAATTTTTGAAAGATCCCCCTTCAAAACAATTGATATATAGCGCTAATGCAACCAATTTTTAGCGTATAAAAAGAGGATGGATATGTGTATATAGATAGGTACATAACATTGGTACTTCCAACAATTGAAAAAGAGAATTATAGATGACTGGAAAGGAGGATATCCTTTTATTAGGCGTATTATTGCAAGAACACGTTGCAGTTTCATACATCGCTTAGTTATTATTTAACTGATCGAAAACTGGTTAATT
This sequence comes from Spialia spio, assembly GCA_018231125.1. Lineage (NCBI taxonomy): Eukaryota > Metazoa > Arthropoda > Insecta > Lepidoptera > Hesperiidae > Spialia > Spialia spio. The sequence continues at coordinate 7,592 of DWBW01000247.1, read as the reverse complement.
ACATAATTTTAATCCTGTAAGGGCATATAGCTTATGTAGTCCTAGCTAAAGCTTAGTCAACAATTTGCTTTCTAAGGAAAATAGAAATCATCACATCTATCATTCATATCAAAATACCTATAATTAGGTATTCTTCATCTATTTAGACGATTAATTCAGATCGACCAAGCCCATTTACAACGTATGGTCACATTACAGCTTGCCTTGGGCGGCGTTTGCGCAGGCTTCACGGCGCATTGTCGACGAAATGACGATGATCGACCGCTAGCAAGGGCATAATTGTCGGGTACTCACACTTAGTTTCGCTAAACGGATGCAGAGTTTAGAGATAGCCGTGTAATCGTATCTGGTTATTACGTGTTTATCTATGTACCTAGGTATGTATCAAGTTTCTTAGCGGAATAGGGAAAATTTATTGCCTATGTAAATATCACTACCCTGTTAAATCATAGCAAATAGATGATCAGCATGTTTGATTAACTTTTGGGACTTTACTTTTTGTTTAAGCAGAAAAATATTAAGCTGCAGTATACCTACCTACTTACTCTAATTACCTATCTGATAATAATTATGCAAACAACTTTCGATTCCACTTCAGTTTTTCAATGGTTCCATCAGTTCTATGTGACAATATTAAAAGTACCTACTTACCTACCTAATAAAATTGTGAGCGTATAATTTTATTTCATGTTAGATACGAAGACATAATGCGTCACAAAATATTTGCGAGAATAATCCATCACATTCAACGCACAAACATATTTTACAAATCTCGCACTAAAGGCGATCTCAAGACGCAAAACCTTATTAAATCAAAGTTGCAACACAGAATAGCGACGTACATTTATAATTTCACGCGTCGAAGTGTGATTTTTCATGTTTTCTTCGGAGATGCTAACGTGACCCGAAGCGGGATCCATTTATGATCGGTGCACCGAAATGGCCGACAAATAGCGTCCAAATGAGAGGCTTCGTCAGCCTGTGCTGGCCGCCGCTTTACTCAACAACCCACTATGTGTCATAACAGTGAAATATTTTATAAACAATCAACATACATCGCTACTATTCTTCGTCGTCAGAAAGTCAAGCATGAATAAGCAGTGAAGTGTATGCAGTATAAGTTTCTTTGACAGTGTGGTTGGTGAAGGAGGCCCGAGGCACATTTGATTATACGTTGAGAGAAGGCTAATCGCGCTCGACGGACGAACACCTCGAGATCAAACACGCGGCGCGCCGCCAGATATTTTTGTTTCTATTAAACAACACCCAACGTAATAATGTTTAACAATCGTGCAGCGATAATTCGAACAGAGTCAGCTTTGGAGACGTTGTTACATAAAAACTACATGTATTGTAGGTATATCCTATGTGCACTAACGTTTAATATTTTTGTAACGTTCACTTTACTTATTCACCTTTGTGGTAGGAAACAAAATACAAAATGCAACAAAAGTTATAATAACAACATTGACAAATAAGAATAACAATGCTTATAAATAACAATTTTTAAAGATGTCTAATATATCTTGCTTATTACGAAAAAAGCAAAAAATAAAAAACTTGGGTAAGTAGGTATACTTACTTACATACTTACAAATCTAATTTAAATACATTTTCTTGCTCTCAACTACATTTCAAATCCAAGTCATTCCAACAACATAATTGGGCTCGTTTCAACCAAAAATTTATACATCAACTCTACATCGACTCTACAGCCGCCGTTGTCCATGGTGTTCAGATAAGTGGTCGTCAGAGGAGCGGATTGTTATTAAATATTTGTGTTGTGTACGATTAGCGCAGCTCACCGGCTAATTTATCGGCCCAGTTACACCCGCAGATGGATCTAACGAAATACGAGCGCATATCAAAATGATACTGCAATAAACATAGTAAACAACAAACAAGAGATATAGTCTTGCTTGCTATAGGTCGTTATAGCAAGCAGTAGAGAATCATTCTGCACAATGCTAGGAATAAACCTATAGTGATGAATGCTAAATTGATATTTTATAAAAAATCTTCTGATTTAAAGCGGTCAAACACTTTAAATTAAAATAACTGAGAGAGAGAGAGAAATTTTTAATTAAATTCAAAAAGTGCTTTTAATTTCTATTCGATAAAAGATTTTCTCAATCCCCGCACCAACTTACAGTTACAATATTCTGTTGTGTTGTGGGTGTTTAGCTAGTGTGATTACTAACTAGTTCCTAGTATTAGTATTATATTATCTGCTAGTAAATAAATAGGTTTAGGACTCTACAAATTAGATAATAGGTACGCGGAATTATATTAAGCAGCTTATATGTAATTAGATCTTCTCTTGCTCAGATTCAATTATTGATACTTTACTTATCTGGATATAGGTAGTTTCTGACATGACATTTCCTCCTCACAAACTCTGCATTTGAAATCAGAACATTATTGAGCCGCTCAGCATTACACTGCGCATGATTTAGCCAGGCTCATATATCTCCCGCGAACGCTTTCATTGTATTACATAAATAAAAGCGCTAAACGCCGGTCTCATTGTCTATTAAGAATTACTTTTCTCGCGGCCTCGGCACAATGGTCGGCGGCGCTCAAAGAGAGATGCTTATCTCGCCGGGGTTGGTACATTAATACGCAATAACCCCGCCCCAATCACGAATACTAGATCCGTTTGTGTTGTGATTGTGATATCTGTTTGTGTCGGAGAGGTGCGAGGTGTGAGGCTATGTCTTCCGGTACATTAATAATAGCCATATGACTCTGCAGACTGTTTGTAGCTTGTATCTTGGGTTTTGTAAGCAGTAAAGGTATTCTGTGATCAATAGAAGATATAAGTATTACCTAATAACGATTGATTAAGATTTACATTTTTACCTTTTTTAGGTCGTTACACATAAATAAGTATAGTAGGTACTTAGTTAGGTATATCTACTATCTAGAGTAGCAAGGGATAATGATCCATTTGATTGTACAAAACAAACATACACTAGATACTGAATGAGCTTGTGTAGCAGAAATAATATTTATATTTATTTATTAGGTACTCTTTTGCGTCCTTGTAATTTATGCATTGGGACGTTCGATTGCCATAATTCTTTTTGTGTAAAAACAATCAACAACGAGTATAAAAACTTGAAAAAGGCCAATAAAAATCTTAATTGGTGTATTTTATAAAAAAACATCAATGAGCGCACACAACAATATTCTCTGAATTTGGAACAATAAATTTGTAAACGATACCGCATATAACTTCTGTATGAAGAAAAAAATGTAACAAGTGTAAATGTAATGTAAAAAGTATATAACAATCCATTGCTGCTCTAAAGGAACGTTTCAAAGAACAATGTTATTGAAAAGAAGCGATGGAGTAGACGTAAAGCAAAGATCTCTTTCCATGGTACACCTCTAATGATGTTGACGCACATCTGTGCTTCGGAGGCTGTTTATGAGTTTATGGCATTACACCTCTCGGTTTAGGAGACCCCTGCTGATAATTGCTTCATGAACGTGTCGTAAACGAACTGTTATATAGTCAAAAAGACTACTCGAATAATATGAAATGTCTACCTACTAAATAATTAGAACGGTAACATCATCAACTAAAGCCCAAGCCTTATGTTATAGCGCTTTTAATAACATTTCATGAATATTCCACTTTTATAACTTTATGAGTTCGTTATGAGTTGCCTTAAATAAAATAACGTTGAAGAAAATTCTACTTAAATGTCTGGGTGCTTCGCGAACGGCACCTCGCACGTTCGTATCACAATTATATATTGGCTTAAGGGGCAAATAAAGGATAATACGGCATTGAGTGCGGGCGAGTGTTACAACGGACAATGCAACAATTGGCTGAGCCGACGTAATCTTTTCGTCATTAATAACGGCTCTTCAAACGTTTAGTGTGAACATGACAAATGCCCCTAAAGGCCTGCGCGGCGGGGTGCCGACACTTAGCTTGACGCTCCCGGTGTGTTTTCCTTATGCCACACGAAGTTTAAGAAAAAATATTAATGCTATTACTAGTATAATTTCGTGTTTATTTAAGTAAATTGTTAACTATTGAAGTTTGCGGAAGCGTCGATCGTAGGTGATTCCTTGCACGCAGAGTCTGTAAAAAATAAACTCTTTATGCAACGTAGTTACCTACCTACTTACTCCTAGTTTTATTCGCTTCTGAAACACTTGGAATACTTAGATATGTATGTATCTATTTAATATTAAATATTAAACATCTATTTTTGAAATCGTTTTAAAGTGCGCGCGTGTATTTGCATTTTTGAAATTTATTAGGTAGTTCGCGTAGAGTTCAACTTTTGTTTCATTAACATATAAATGTTAACATTAAACGTACCTAACAGTGGCCGAAAACAATTTACTAAATTAAGATTCTGTCACAATTACTCACCAGATTATAGCGGGGCAAACGTAAAACATACCTACCTAATATGTAAATATCTGCTTTTAATATACAAATAGCTCATCATAATGTAGGCCCACGGACGGCTGCCGGTCGCTACAATTACTGCAAGTAGAAAATTAAATTAACACACGCACGTCCTGGCAAGGGGTGGGTGTCCATGTCCAAGCACGTGTGAGCCCCGGAACACATAAAACAAACCTTCCTCGCATTGTTATTAGGGCCAATATGTTCTGCTAACACGGAGGGAGATAGTGGCCTAGTGTATGGGGCAGCCATTTTGCTTCGGCCACTAATTGCAGGCCCCTTCGTAGTCATTTCATCGCTCGCTACGAGCTACGCGGAGCTTCTTTGTGCTGATTACGATGTGGTTTGCGTTTTTCGAATTAGCACTACCATCGCTTCCGGCGCGTGGTGTATTGTTACACATGATTGTCGGTTATATCCTACAGAGTAGAGCTAACGGTCGTATAGACCACTGATAGCCTCAAACGCACTCGTAACCTTCAACCGCAATGGTGCAACGCGAATTAGCACGCACAACAGTTTATGCCATTGTTACAGTTACCCACATATGCCCTTATAACAACGTAAGACTTTACGTATCAATTATGGTTACGGCGAATGCAGTGTTAAATGTGATACTGAATTGATGTTGTAATTAATATTGACGTACATATGTCGTAGGTACATACTGCGATGCGGTCGATAAGGTTGCGATCTGTCACGCGATTATGTTCACCACTGATAGCTGGTAGAGTGCCTGTAAAATATATACTTACCTATTATATCATTAAAATCACATTAAAATCTACATTATATCTTATTTGTATGTACCTTTCTTAATCGGATTATATAAGCAACCGTATTATTTAGTATCTAGTTTAGATACCGGCTTTTTACCATGATTAGGTAGATGGATCTTAATGGAATAGATAGGTAAATATCTTTTTTGCTCATCCTAATATTTAATGCATAGCAATATGCTAATCAGGTGATTATCAGATTTCAATTCTATTAATAAATTAAGTGCTATAAAAGCGAAACTAGTGCATTTTCTATAACCTGTTCTGATCACGACGAAAGTTAAATCTATATTCTGTTATATTTATGATTATCACTAACATCTGCCTTCTTAACTTAACTGTGTCAGGAAATTCTTTCACAATTTTAGTGACTTCGATGGCAAAACGTTTGTTGGATCAGCTGCTTCGTATAGTTATATCTGTAACACCAAAATATAGTTAAAAGTATATAAGTAAAGTATAGCAAAATAGCGCTTTTCAAATTGTTTAAATCCATCTAATTAAATGGAACGCAAAGATTTCGCCTTTCTCACTAATTTGAGACACGGTCAATAAAACTAGTCGTTCGACTCTTATACAACTTTCATCGAGAGCTAGTTGATTGGTAGTATGTATTGGAACCAATCAAATGTTGTAATTTATGACCCATTATTATCCCGATCCTGCAGTCTGTTAAGGAACCCTGTTAGGATATTGCCCTTGACCTTATAGGACGTGAGATCGTAGATCCTAATCTTTCGTGACTAATCCCATTTCGATATGGTGTATACTGATGGGTTACCTTATGAAAACCACGTCAAATTCAATTCAGTTAATAGGCCAGTGGGTATTCGTGTTAAAGCTGACGTAGGTTAGGAAATGTTTGAAGCAGTAAGGAATACTTTGGTACTATCAACGGCTTGATACGGCAGAAGGCATGTCGAACATTCGAATTAAACGAACCATAACTTCATGTGTTCACACATCAAATAATTTCCGAAATTTCTCACAGTTTAAATCGGTTTACCGTCTTACTTAAAAGTTAAATTTAGGTAGGCAGAGTAAATTTCAAAGAGATAAAAGTGCTGGCACATATTAATTAACGACGAAAACTTGTTGAATCATAATTGAAGTTTTGTAGTCGTGTGTAATCGTAGAGAATCAATTTATTTTATTAGCACCAGAAGAAGACAACCAAATGTGAAAAAATATTTTTTAGTTATCATGCAGTGTTTCCCAAAATACCCAAGTAAATAATATTATGAGAAGATAATATGAATGTTGTTGATTAACCTGATAATATCGTGAGATTGCGGGCGGCGAGGCTGTATACTTGATCAGCTGTCGTGATGTCAGGAGAGTGTAGATAAGCCAATTGTTTTATCTAAAGAGAGGTGCGAGTGAAACGAATTCATAAAATTTAGTTTAGATAATTTTAATTATTCAGATAATTATAAGTACTGGATTAAGTAACCTATTGAAGTTATTACTCCACACGTAATTTAAAAAAAATCATATTTTTTTATGTACATACCTGCTCTATTTTCAATCGTATTTTTACCTCCTTTAATGTTTTCTGATTAAGCTTGTTTATATCAAAATTTTTGCTGATGCAATTTGCTTTGGACCTGTTCACTTGAGTAATTATTTGGTGGATTATAAGACAAGCGGCTATAATCAGCTGTAGCGGTGTCAGAGAAGCCATAAAGCGGTGTAGCCGACGCGGGCGAAATGTGATAGAATTAATTCCCAAATTGCAGGTTTACCGCTTCAAAGACGATTCGGTTTCAAGGGTTCCCTCGCAAAAATATTATGGGAAATTCTTCGCATTCGTGTCTTGTCTTTCGCATTCGTGATTGTAAATTCTTAAAACTCTTGATGACGATTCGATGGTCTTGAGTTCGATTTCCGGAGCAGCAGAAATGTGAAAGATTTGAATTTATATTTTGTTCTCGGTTTGACTGAACTTGCACTATACTAAGGATCTACTATTTCATAATCTAATTTACTGTTTTCATAAACACGAATAAACTACGTATGTAGGTAGATACATTTTTAGGGGTATATAATTAGCTTACTTACTTAAATTTATTAATTTGAAACAGGAATTCGCTACGAAACCCTACGTAAATAAAAACAATCTCACTCCAGATTGAGGTTTTTTTATTATGATTTCAGCTCCTCGCACTGTTATTTCGACATCAATTTGAAATATATTGCACCTGCTAACCTCTTTAAATATTTATTATTGCATGGACGCGGATGCTCATTTTCAGCGGTTTATTTGGAATCATTTTGTATTGTCTCAAGAAATAATAACACAAATAACTTGCGTCCACCTATGTGACGTGTCTGTCTTTCTATCTTTGGTTGCTCCCGAACGAATCAACCAATTTTGA
>DWBW01000246.1:0-11449 GCA_018231125.1 Spialia spio | reverse complement strand
TTACGGGAGAGGTAACCACGGATGTAGGCCTGGAGCCAAGAAACGATCTTGGAAAGCCTGTCATCACGCAACTCTTCCATCTGACCCAGGACACCGGCGCGGAAGAATACCTGCTCGGTACAGTTAAGAATTAGGAGAAGTTCGGTGTATGGGAATATCAAAAGGTGAATTTGATAAAAAATATAATATTCTTATTACTTAATAAGAAAAAGAAGATTTTTTTCTTTTTCTTATAGTAGATAGAGTAGAAAATAAAAAAAACAACATATAAAAAATACAACACAAAATTTTAGTCAAAGTGAAAGAGAATGTTAATATAGGAAGTATTGTAGAATGAAGTTTGAAATGAAAGACATTTTAGATATAACATGCAGAAGTGAGAATTGGGATAGTTTCATGCACAATGCTCTACCTTCGTCCTTCCCATCCGGAAAGACTCCGAATCTAAGCCGGTCTGTTCGAGAATTTTCTCGGTGGCTTTCTCGGCGGTAATGGGTTCTTTGAGGAGATTCGGGCACAGAATTTTGTATCTGCGTTAGAGGAGCACACAAAATAAAATAATAGTGCATAAAATAAAGGTAAAAACGATAAAGGTAGGTATGAGGGAAACACAAATGAAAGCCTATGTAGCTTGGGCTCTCAAGGGAAAAGCAACCTTAGTTTGTAAGGTGTAAGGTTCGGTATCCGATCCAGTTCCTAAAGGTGCTACCTAAAGCGTTTCAAATCCATGCGATCCTCCGGGTGTATTTGGATCGATGGTCTCAAACCGCTAAGCTTATCAAACGGATATCAAACATGCCTTGGTGTGACCCAGACGGTAGGACTCGACATCCAAGCCCGTAGCTTCCAGAATAACTTGGGCGATTTTCTTAGGGTCAGATTCCTTCTCCACAGCTTGAGGGGCCAGGATCTTGTAGCTTTATTACCAAATGATATGGAACACACGATAAGGGAAGGTAAAAAAAATGTCAAAAATTAAATACATGACGCATCACGTATACGCCAGGATAGTGTAAGGGGTAGGGGTATGTAAAACATGAAACTCATTCTCATGTTTCCGCTAACTATCATTCGATGACTTGATGAATCTAAATACTGTGGTCAAAATGTAGGGTAACTACAGGTGCATAATATAAAAAAAGGATTTCTAATAGTGGATAACATTCCTTTGGATATCAAATAACTCTATTCGTTAGAGTTTTTGATGATGCGTGTATTGAGTCATGCACGTTTTATTCTTTAATATTTCCTTGCCTTGGTGTGACCTATACGATAGCTCTCAGGGTCTAATCCAACTGATTCAAGACACTTCCTAGCGGCTTCTTTGGGATCTTTTTCTGCAGTCATGATGGCTGGTGCAAGAATCATGTAACTGTCCATTGAATAAATTAAATTAATGAAATACACCTGGTAATTCATATTAATATCCATGGCATCCTTAAATCTAAGATGTAAATTTTCTTTGATCAATCATCGACCTAGTTTAGTTCCGCTGCATGCCTAGGCCGATGACGTCACTCATAGCCAGCTGCTGCATACAAGAATAAAACTGTTCCAGCAAACGAATGTTCTGGAGTTAAAATAATTTTGTTTAGACTGACTAAGAAACATTCCACTTATCTAAAAAAATAACATCAGATATGAAAATAAAATGCTACCGTCATATGAGATGCTTGGGTTTTAAATAAATTTGACAGCTCGGTATTTGATCGTAAAATATTGTTTTTTTTTGTATTAGTTTTTGGATTAGAATCTTACCGGAGCTTGAAGTCGGGGTAGACCATCCTGTTGGGGAAACCTTTACGGCAAATACGGATGCCTTCAAGCACACCGTTACAGGTGAGCTGGTGCATCACAAGGTGGGAGTCGATGAGACCTGGAGAACGAGGACTTGGTCAAGACGGACGCCATACTTAGCTTACATACTGAACATCAAACCAAAATCCATAATCATAAAATAACTCAGCTCTATAAACATTGTAGCTCTTCTAATTTCCGTGAAACTACTCATGCTTTGAGTATTATCGTTTCGCATATTTTCATCTTAATGTGTTATATTCTCATCGGCACGTTTCGCGTTGGTTGAGTCTCCGAAATTTAGATAAAAATTACTCATGCTGCGGTGAATGTTGCTCGATATATTTAGTTGGGGCTGAGTAACCACGCCAAATTTACGTCGGTCATTCAACGCCTACATCGTCTCTGAATTTCGTCGACAGAGTGTAGGTAATGAGCAATATACATAATTTTCCTGGATACAAAACTATCTTTACTCTTCTATCTTTAGAGTGTGATTGAGATAGCGGTACTTACCAGGCTGCTTCAACTCGTTGGGGATGATACAACGCACGAAGTGAGGTTGGGTGGACCTCAGCGTTGTCATCAGGTTGTTAAGTTGTTCCTGTGATGAGTAGAAAAGTTAGTTCACATGTTTCAACCGTATTTTAGTTAGTAATTTTGCGCTACGTTAATTTAAAATTTACATTTTCTTCACTTAATTTTCTATTTTTGACTATTTTCATCTATTTCACTTCCATCATGAAGTCCAATTTCTTAACAATAAACTTTCAACATATAAAGCAACACACAAATGGGATGATTTTCAACATAAAGTATTTTAATGAGAACGTGGACATATAGGTTTACACAAACAGGGGTTAAAACACAAAACACACGGACAAACATAAGCTTAGTACAAACAAAGATACAGCCATCGGTTTGAGTAGTGGTATTCCGTATACTACTATTCGGCTGCGTGAGTAACAAAAATGATACAATAATCAAATTGGTGGATAAAAATTGCAATAATTCAGTCTTTTTAAATGTTAAATTTTACACTGATGATAGGAGGTTTCGTATACCTCTTTATATTGAATGATAAAGTAATGTGTCCAACTATATCATTTACAGAAATAGTTTACGGGGTGTAGAGCTACAAGTAAGTAGTAATTCTACACCAAATGGGTGACCATAAAACAAAATTCATCTACTTTTAAAAACATTTAAATACCCTGTAGGCGGAGGAGACTGTAGCGAAACCACCACCCTTCTTACCGCGACCGCCTATGGATGTACATTAACAAGTAACAATTAGCAAAGACGATCACAATACGGCGTAGACAAGGACATAATACACGTAGACGGTAACATAAAGGCACGATGACATATCCTGCTGTAAAACAACACTGACATGGACGGACAAAGATTTATTAATTTTGAAGCGTTTTAGAACTAGCATCCTTATGGTGATAATAATATAAAAATTGATGATAACTTAGCAATAGTTCTAAAGAATGTTCGCGATAAAGATGCTAGTTCCAGATGTGTTGATAGACGTGGACAGTAAGCGACGAGAAGACAGAAGACAGAAGCAACTCTTGGACATATGTTTCCAGTTTACCCTGTAGAGTGACGAGACGGTCTGGAAGGCAGAACCCTTGGCACGTTTGCCTCCAGCGCCTGTTTGTGGTTTGTTTCGAAATTGCGTGAAAATGATGAAAAAAAAACATAAAAGTGAAATAGTGGTCACAGTTTTTGACAAATTTAAATATGATTCAAATATGTGGTGAATACAAATGGTTTTATGGTGATATGAAAGTATTGGAGGTTACGAGCAAGTTTTTTTTTGATAAACTGAAAATATTCTTGAATAAATAATTTGAACTGTGAGGGATGTGTGTTTACAGGGAGGAAGTGTAATGATTCGTCATTTCTGTAATAGACAGTCCATTAACTATATAATAAGTCGGTTTTTTAATTTTATAATAAACAAATCATACCTTCAATTGAATTTTTAAATCAAGACACTACTAATTGTAATTCTAAATTTATGATCCAGAAATAATTAAGAATTCTTACTGATTCTAGATAAAAATATAATAGTATAATTATAGAAAGCACTTAGATTTTTCATCCTGTGCAGAGGTGCAGTGACTAATGCTTCTTCTTTAACTAATATTCAGTTGTAATAAAATAGCACAATCAGTTTGCAAAAGATCTTTGAACTATCAAATTGTCCTCTTCATCAATTTTCTTGTCATTCATACGTACCCTTGCCACCACCGCCGCCACCAGCATCACCAGACTGGCCAGGATGGTCAGCGAAGATCTCAACCAACAGTTTGTTGCTTCCCTTCTTGAACTGGTCGACAACAGTGTCGTTAAGGGGATCCTTGTTCTTCTCAAGCCACCCAGTGATGTTGTAGCCGACCTGTTTAGGAAGAAATGGTGATCAATTAAAATTTTTTTTAATGATGATATCAGGCTACACACTCCAGCGAATGCCTCATTTTTCTTTAATTCTTTGTTAAAACGGTTTAGAGGGACTGATTCAGGAAAGAAAATTCGTTTGGTATTTCTTTTCAAAACAAAATGGTGGTTTCTAAATGAACGTTCTCTCAGACTTCAGATCGTTTGTTTGTCGTTCATTCAGAGTGGGAGTTCATCCAGAGTGAAATGAATTCATTCGGCACTAATGCTTCATTATGTGTTCAGGTCACTTGGAGTGAAGCACGAAAATGAACAATAAATGATCCATCATCATCAGATTAAGTAAGGATAGCCTATCTTTATACATAGGTATATATAATTGATAATTTCAGCCAAAAATGTGGTCGCAGATGAGACTGATACTTACATTACCGGCGTAGTGACCAATGGCGAAGTGGGCGGGTTGGCAGCCAGGCTTGGGGGGCTTGGGCTTCAGGTAGGGAGCAGACTTGCCCAAGTGGTTGTTGTTCAACTTCTCAACGAAGGTCTGATCGGTGGCTTTCGGGAACATAGACTCTTCCTCAAGGATGGAGAGGATACCCATAGGCTGGAAACGTACCAGTAAGATTAGACGACGAACATTTTTATATTTCGTGTCTGTGTTGCAAGTTACATTTATAATTTGAAAAAGAAAAAATCAAGAAGCGTGAAAACTCAATTGGACACAATAAAAATACTATATGCAATTTTTTTAAAGCAAATTGTGTAGTTTTTTATTACATACTCTGACACAATAGAAAAATTTATGATTTTAGTGTTGACTTCTGTTCATTATGTTTATTTGTCTAAAATGTGGTAATTTTAAAACTATGTTATGCGTTAAATTTAAAAGCGGCATGCTTATCAGAAGAAATTTGTAGAGTAGCTGTTACATTGATTATTTTGCGTGTAGATATAATGTAAAAACAATATAGTAGTAAAGCGTATTTTCTATATGTTTAGAAACGGAAGCATTTTGAAACATAAAACAAAGTTATGAACATTATTACTCAAATATAATATTGCCCCTAACTACGGTTGCGCGCGTTGCATACAGCAGTGACATTAGGTACATATTTGATGTTTCAGATGCAGTCTATGCAACAGCTTTCTATTGATCTAAAAATTTTGCGAGTGCGGTACAGGTAAGCTATTTTTTTGTGAAATTACCGCGGGGGAAGGGGTGTACAGCCAAAAATATTCACGTTCGCACTTGTAGCTGTTGACTTAATACTTTCAGCCTGAAGCTTCTCTGATACGCGACCCTACAGCCTCAAGCTAGACATGACAATATGCCTCTAATACCTTTTCTATCAAATTTATTGTCGGTTGGAGGTCCATACCAAAATCTATAAAGTCCCATTGGAGCCCTTCCCTCTCATACTCTTCTTGCTCGAGGACAAACATAAAATGATTAAAATACTGCTGTAACTTTTCGTTTGTAAAGTTAATACACAGCTGATTAAACCCGTTCTCCTGGACAGCGGGCACATGTAAAAAATAACCGAAATACTTTGTTAAATAACAGAAAACATTTGTTTCGTTGTGTAGACATCTGTTAAGAGTTAAAACATTGTGTAGTGTTTAGATACAGATAGAAAGACACACAAATAGAGAACACTCAAATCACGCGTTTAGCATTGTTGAATCCGTCGAGAGAAGCCTTTAAATTTCCAATCAATCATCAAAAATGAATTTAGTCAGCTTCGCTCGAGGACCATGGCGATATGCAAGCGTTCACAGCTGCGTTTCCGCCATCTACCTTCTCTATAAGGTCAATGCAATGTTGGAGATCCATGCCAAAGTCAATGAAAGTCCACTCGATGCCTTCGCGCTGGTATTCTTCTTGTTCCAGTACGAACATGTGATGGTTAAAGAACTGCTGTAGTTTCTCGTTGGTGAAATTAATGCAGAGTTGTTCAAAACCGTTGAACTGCAGGGAGACAATTAATGTGGGAGGTTAGGGGTGAACATAACAAATTGGCTACAGATTTTGTTCTGTAGTTGCAACGACCTAGCGAAACTAACATCGAAACTAGATTTCGAGCCTCATCTATCCCCATAGACTTGGCGAGAGCGCCGAACAACATTCCGTCTGCAGGTATCCAGCGCTGGCGAGCTACTTTTTGTGGGCTATTACCTTCTCGATCAGATCGATACAAGCGAGCAAGTCCATTCCGAAATCGATGAAGGCCCAGTTGATGCCCTCCTTCTTGTACTCCTCTTGTTCCAGCACAAACATGTGGTGGTTAAAGAATTGCTGTAGTTTCTCGTTCGTGAAGTTTATGCAGAGTTGCTCGAAACCGTTGTACTTTCACACAAAATAAACCCCAAAATAAATGAATGGAACCAAAACAAGCGACTACACATCGATAGATTAGTAGTAGGGACGTAGTGGAACACAAAACATTAATAAAACCACATTGGCCCAATGGTCCGTCGAGCCACGTACACTCAGTGTACCTTTTCAATAAGATCAATGCAGGCCAGTAAGTCCATTCCAAAGTCAATGAATTCCCAGTGAATTCCTTCTTTGGTGTACTCTCCTTGTTCCAACACAAACATGTGGTGGTTGAAGAATTGTTGGAGTTTCTCGTTTGTGAAGTTAATGCAAAGTTGTTCGAAACCATTGTACTAAGAAATCAAAATTGCGTTAATATACGGAAGTGATGTGCAGTTCACAATACATCAGGGAAATCAAAATATACGTATATACTTAACATCAGGCTCTCTACTTATTTTTCTAACTAGCTATAAAGTAATCTAGAAACACATTACAACACATTAAATAGTACACATAAATTAAATATCAAAAATAATTCTTATGAAATTCTTATTTATTTCTAAAATTGATATTTTTTTTACTTATTGTTAGAAAAAATTGAAATATTTTAAATATGTATCAGTTTCTTTTTTTTTCTTGAAACTTCAAATATTTATGCATCAATTCATACACCATCATCGTTTGTTTAATATAATGTCTATGTTTTCTTCAAAAAAAAAATTCGTTCTTGACCATTTAAGTACAAAAATAATTTATTGATGCATCCTTACTATCATATTAACCCATATTTTGTTCTAAGTTTGGCCTAAGATACTCACGTCGAAGATTTCGAAACCAGCAATATCCAGTACACCAATGAAGTGCTGCCTCTTCTGCTTGGTGTCTAGGGTCTCGTTACACTTCTTGACGAGCCACTTGAAGAGACGATCGAACATGCCCTTGCAGAGAGCACCCACGGAGTTGGTGACCTGGTCCTTGTTACGACCCTGGGTCACGAACTCGTTTCCGACCTTGATGCGGGGCTTCAACAAGTTCTTGTACAGATCCGCGCAGTCAACACCAAGAAGCTTGGCGACCCTCTCACCATCCTGAAATGATAAACAGTAGCATCAGTATATTAGACGACTTTTGGGTTTTTTTTTCTTTTAGGCTCGTTTACCTTGCCATTTGTAGGAAAGATTGAGTCTCTTCTAAGTTTAAGACTAATTTTCTGTTTGTTTTTATTTTGGGCTTTTAAGTTAATTTTTCAAAGTAACTTAAGCTGTTTTAAACTACAGATTATCAATTATCTTGATACTTGCCTCAGTACCGTCGGCCTCGGCCTGTTCCTCACGACCCCTCTGCTTGAACTTCATGCCACCCATGTGCATGACAGCGGCGGTGATCTTGTACACATTGTCCTTTTCTTCTTGGGTAAAGCCCAGAATGTCGAAGGCTTTCTATAATACCAAAAACCGATCAGAAATTTGTACACCATTGTAAGGGATTTGTCTTAGTAACCACAATTTTACAATACCTCAAGTCCAGAAGTTGTTATAACAATTAAGCAGATATTTGCGCTCCATTTTTTTTGTTATGAAATATGTTTAATAATTTAGCAGTTAAATTTTGAGATTAACATACGAATACAATATGAGAATGTCTAAAAAATATGACTGATAATGAAAAGATAGTTTCATAACAAAGAATATAAAAATACTTAAAAATAACAAAATGGTAAGGGTTTAGTAATAATAAAAAAGCGTTAAATTTCATTATGGAAGGTGATATAGCGGATGTTGCTGCCAATAGTGCACAGGGTACAGGGTGATCTAGTTACTATTTCGGGACATATTCAAAGGCAGTGTTCTGTAACTGTAAATATAGGTTCAGGTAACTGGGTCTGTAAATAAAATCCTAAGTTTTGGAGTTCATATTAACAAAATGCAGTTCTTTTCAGGAATAGGTTTGGTTCCAATCGATTTTGACTTCCCATTGTAGTTCTTGTGAATGGTAAGGGTCTTCAGAATCAATTTAATCACAGTGAATTATCTTCTATTTTCGAACTCTTGAAACGGGGTACTACCACTCTAAGAGCTACACTTACGTCGGTCATTTCGCATTCTTCACCATCATCGACGTTGGGGATGGTGATCTTACCCTGGGAGACGTTATAGTAATCGTATATGTCGTTGGACAACATACACATTTCTGTTGGTAAACCACAATATTTTATTAAACGTTTTCCGTAAATCATAAACAAAGACCTGTAAACGATGCCCTATGTGTCGTGTCGTGTCTGTGGTCGCATCGTGTGGGGGGTGCTCGTGCTAGAGCGGGACAACCGTACTCGTGTGATCACACATGTGCAGAACGCTCACTGGAACTTTTGCAGGGAGCGAGGTGATATGTATGTCAGAAATTTTATAAGAACAGAGCCAATACGCGAATATCTGAAGCGGGACGCACGCTCCATGCGCAAGTTCGTGACTTACAACCGTCAGATCGAACTCTTGCCCGTCGTTGACTCCAGGTATCCGCGTTGTCCCCTGACTTATGAGGGGATAGTCCGAGATGCGGTTGCTAAGCATCGTTACTTCTGTAAACACCAAAATATCTGACATACACAAGCGCAGACTGAGACTGGCTCAGCCTAAATAAGCAAGCAAGCAGGAAGAGAAGTAGAATGATAGAGAAAGATGATTGCGCGACAGATACGTCTGAATATCCAGTAGTCAGATTCTGGACTCACGTCGGTAAGGTCCAATTCTTCTCCATCGTCTACACCAGGGATCGAGGTCTTGCCTTGTGCAACGATGTGGTAGTCGTTGATGTTATTCGACAAGAGACAGAGAGCTATAAAAAACACCAATAATTGTCAACTTTTGCTATTGGTGTCCTTGGGTGCAGGGTACACATGCTCATAACGGGTTCGAACACTAAACTATTCTATCACATCTTGTGTCTGTTCAAGGACAAGATGTTTTGACTTTGTCTGGTTAATGCAGAACAAGTCACGAGGGTCACAAACACTAGGAACACCGTCGGAGCCTTTCGTTCTTGGAAGGCTAAACTTACATCAGTCATGAGACATTCTTCTCCATCGTCTACGTTTGGAATAGTGGTTTTTCCTTGCGATATGATGTAATACTGATATATGTCGTTTGACAGCAAACACATCTCTAAATTAAAATAAAAGTTAATATACATGGATAGAACATATCAGGGGGCGTGGATCATAAAACATACATGTATAGTGTTTGTGTGTGTTTAAAAATTCTATTAAAATTAACTATTTTTAATTTAAAAAATAATTTAAATTAACATTATATTTAAAATAATTGAGTAATACACTAAAGTAGATTAACAATCTTTTATGGTAACATTTTAAAAATAATATTAAAACTGAAGAATTATTAAAAGATTTCCATTTGTAACTTTGTGAAAAAAACATAATGTTGAATGTATTGAAATTTCTGTTCCACTTTGCCTCAATTTTTATAAGACAATCAAGTCAGTCAAATTAATTGAAGTAAAGAATTAAATTGAAATTTCAGTGATCATCCAAATTGTTTTAAATAAGTGTATAGTGTATACGCACCCTTGAGGCCTGGGACAGAGCCAGACATCATTTGGTAGAAGATGTGGTAGGAACGTTCCAAGGCTTGTTGGGAGATGACACGGGCCTTCTCAAGCAGATCTGGAAGAAAGAACATCTGTTAGTATCCAACAGGTTAATCAATAAAATAAATGTTCTAAAGTCAAAGAACTTACAGGTCTCGATATCGGCACCAGCCAGTTTTCCAGAGGGACCGAAGTGAATACGGATGAATTTACCCTTGGAGACAAAGAAAAAACAATATTAACAAATTGTATTTGAAGAAAACTTTTTTAAAAACTCGATGCAAGAAGTTCTGAAGAGATCAGATGTGTAAAAAAATCAAAAGTTCATCCACCAATAATTGATAAGTTCCTAGAATTTAGTAATATGGTAGCCTTAAATCAATACTGATAACAATATAGATTCAAACTTAAGACTTCTCACAGGTTCATTTCTTCATATCACTGATAATTTAACAAGTCCAGCATTCAGAGCAATCAAGGCATCACCAGATCAAATATTCAATAAGAGTATAAGTAAAATAGATACTTACGAAACGGGAGGAGTTGTCGTTACGCACGGTCTTGGCGTTACCGAAGGCTTCAAGCACAGGGTTAGTTTGGACGACCTGGTCTTCCAGAGATCCCTTCTTCTCCTGGCTAGGGTCTTTCTTCTGCGACGCACCGACCGTCGCGAAGTACGCAATTACCTTCTTCGTGTTCTCAGTCTTTCCGGCACCAGACTCACCGCTGTAGAGTAAATAAACAATTTAGTCATTCTTCCTTAACGTACACCAATGTTTTGTAGCGTGAAGTTATAAACAGTAAGATTTTTAATCTTCTGCCTTTGCTTGCCCTAAAATTTTGGAGCATAAAGTAACAGTAAGAATTTCAATACTGTCTTTAACATACGGCAATATTTTTGATAATACGTTTTTTTTTTCTGTCGACTTTGTAAAATTCATGTAAAATTAGAATTTTGAGAATGTACCCCTCAAAAAGACGAGTTAAATGCAATTAAAATACTAATTAAAATTGAATACGAATTATTTTTTTGTCAATTTTGTATATATTTCGATGATAAAATCGTGTAATATTACATTTCAATTTCATTGATAAATCCCCCATGATAGAGAATAATATATTAGTTATTGTTGTTAATTTTGTTTGTGTACAATCTTAGTAATCCATTACTTCACTTATCGAAAACTCTAGTAACGTTGTCGATGACCATATAAGTATTTACTCTACTCGTACTGCAATAAAAACACGTCACGAACATGTGACATCTTGGCATGAGCACCAATTTGGTCATTAAACTGAACAGGAAGCAATGTT
>DWBW01000245.1:0-11451 GCA_018231125.1 Spialia spio | reverse complement strand
AAAGCACGGAAGCGCGCATGAAATTTGCCACTAGCGGTCTTTCCCATCCAGGTACCGACCGAGCCCGAAATTGCTTAACCGTGAGATCGCTTGCGATCCTCACTGCCAGTGGGGCTATGCGCGCTTTTCCATTATGGATGTTAAATAACATTCAAGTAAGTATGTAGATTTCATTATGAAAACACACAACAATCAGCAAATAGAGTTCATGCATAAGTACAAAAGTTTATCGTTTGGTTAGTGGAGTAGGTACC
Organism: Spialia spio; assembly: GCA_018231125.1. Taxonomy (NCBI): domain Eukaryota; kingdom Metazoa; phylum Arthropoda; class Insecta; order Lepidoptera; family Hesperiidae; genus Spialia; species Spialia spio. The sequence continues at coordinate 11,197 of DWBW01000245.1, read as the reverse complement.
AACAAAGGAATAAATAAATCAGTTCATACGAGTTCGCCTACTTTCGCAAACATAAACCGGGAATGAAGGTAGGTAAACGGGCTTAATAGAAAAGAATTTAACCAACACTGAAATCCCTAACAAGTTGTTTGGAGAGGTTTTTTGCACAAGCAAAGTTTTAATTGGCGGATTAATACGCAGCCCGGTAAATCTCGTAGGTATTGTGCGTTAACATAGCGATCTAATTTATACACTGGTAGATCGCTTTTAGCGCTTCAAAACGAGGTTACATGAAACCTAAGTAGGTAAACTATAAACTTGTTTTTCAGCTTGTTATTCAGGAACAAGTAAACTATTCAAAATTAAGTTGTTTTAAATGAGCTGTAATGAAGATGCTTCTTGCTTATTAAACAAATACACTCAAACGTACATACACCTTGCTATACAATATCAACACGATAGAGCTTTGCTGTAAAACTCAATCAACTCAATGTTACCCAAGAAATCCCCCGAAAACCGATTAATGAAATTAAGTCTCATTTTGCGCGAATATTAAAGGAGTGATTGACTTGAAAACTTGCTCGCGAATCACTCGGGCTCGTGATTAGTTTATTCAGCTTTGCTTTGTGTGTCGCTTTGGCCTATCAGTGGCAAAACTTTCGACATTTAATTGTTTCGTTTATTCACGTAATCATAAACAAGGTTTCAGATGTTGTCACTCATTGTAGCTTTTGAGCTGCTGTCTCCCACTTAAAACGTACGTACATACGTCCTTGTGAAAGATAGATTTGGGTTGTAATTTGCGTCCGTAATGTTTTGTTTTGAAGCGATCTTAAGAAAACATTGGAGGTTCAACAGAGTGGGCAATGTTTCAAATGGTTATAAAAAATGGTTTTACATAAGTACTTACTTAAATTTTCTTTGTAGTTAAAAGGATGGTTATTTTCTTTCGTAAAGGTAATCTAACTTTAGTTGTTACTTTAGTGAATAAGCGAGTTATTGAAATTACCTTGAAAAGAAGATTTTTGGCACAAGTCCGCGCCTTTAACGCCATGTCAAAATTCTTACCTGTAACAAAATACATTTTTTTTTAATTTTTAGTTAATATTTTTTCATAACTAAGCTAGATATTCATGAATAATGCCTATCCACGAATTTTAAAACTTGTTTATTTAAGTAAACTTCGGACATATTTACAACAGCAAAATTGTGACCATATGCTCGCCGCTGGACATGCCTGTGATAAATAAATAAATCCTATGACCTGACACATTTAAACAACGGCATAGATTTCTACAGAAGCCGTCTAAATACAACAAGCGAGTACCTACTTACTGTTTGATAAAAACTAGAAAAATATTCCGTTCCTGTTCTGAGGCTTCATCAGCTATTAACATCGGTTGAACCAGTGACGTCAAAGCCTTTGAATTAGCGCCATGGTAACGAACGGCACTGAAACCTAGTGGAAGTAACGGAGCTAAGTATTCGTTAGAGCGCAGAAGTGTGTCAACGTGTGAAATATTTTGTTTGATGGGAATGATCTTAGAACTAAGGCAGTTCATCTCACTACCAGCGTACCTACTCATGAACATATAGCAATTATAGTTTTACTTAAGACAGCCAACGTAGGTGTTACTAAAGGCCTTAAAAGATGCATCTCCTTAGAAGAATATGAAACTGACGTATCGATACTGACGTTTTTGTGATATTTATTCATTATCTTCATACAAAACGTCTAATATTACGGCTTAATTTTTACTGTAGGTAGAGAACTTATGCACTTATCAAGGCATAACTATATGTTGTATCGATTTTACAAGCAAACACATTAGTTGCCAACGGCTGGGGCAGCGCGATTGGTGTTTTCCTTAACGTTGAAAGGTGTCAAACAAGGCTGCTTTTACAAGAATTATCTCACACGCGATTTAATACGCTGTAGAACTTATAACGTTGCCTGAGGTGGCATTAGGTACCGTATAGGTATACGGTATACCTTCATAACATGCCATATAGCAAGCAAGGTTGGGTGTTTGGAGTAGGATGACTTTTCGAAAAACAACGCAATACATGCATTAAAAATTAAAAAATTTTACATATATTCTTTCGGGCAACCTAAAAACCGAATTAATGAATATTTCTTGTGTTGAATTATGTTTTGAAATTTCTAATATTCACACTTATTTCTAAAGTAAAGAAATTGCTACTGTATGTTTGTGCTCAATGATTCGTGAGAAGAGTTCCAAGAGGCGATCTTTATGTAGTTGCCGAAATGCCGTCGCGTTTGTAAACAATAGAACTTTTACATTATTTCAAGTAAAATAATTATATATGTTTATACTTAATGCATATTTGAGTTGATATTAACGTAACAAATTAAAAATATTTTACAGCGTAATATGGATTCAAATATTTGCGCCGAAAATTTAAATCGAACAAAAATAAATACCTATCGATAATGTAATAATTGGGGTAACAATTTTATTACTGCAATAAAGGAGTCCACACACACCCATAACGTATGCAAATTAATTCATATCCAATGACTACTAATTACATTTTAATGAAGCCGTAAATTAATTTGTTAAAAATTCATTATTTAAAAAAAGCCGTACTGTATGTGGGTAATAATAAATCTTTAATTCGGACTTTGAGTACGGCGTCCGGGCGACCGTTAATTCGGTTAATTGTAGTACTCTTGTAATAAATTTAATTCTCATTTTAAATTTAAGAGATTAAGGCCGGTGCTCAACAGCACTAAAATACAAATTTAAACAATGTCCAAGCGAAAATCGAACGTTTTTATGCTATAAAGCGCTTAATTAAGTAACCACAAATTTAATTATAATGCAATGCAAGAATATGCGACGGTGAACGCTTATGGCCTTCAGTTTTATTTTAAGGTAGGTTGCATCAAAATATCATGCATCTAACGTTATTGCGGCATTTCCGGCAATTGACGTTCAAACGAATTAGTATTTTATTTTGGAAACCAATAATAACAACAGTATACATCACAAATTTTCCCTTCAAAAACAACTGTCGAAATAGGCGCTGTCATTTTCTGCACACCATTCTCGCGACGCAAAGAATAACATTCATAAGTATAAGACTAACATGGAAAATCCGTTTATCTACAGCATTGAAGGGAGACACAGTACAAAGTAGTACAAACATAACACCGGGCTCGCAGAAACAATAACATTTATCGCCGATATTTCCACGTGCACCCTTGCCTTTACATTCGGAAAATGAGAATATTACGAAAACAAAAATATCGTCAAAATTACACTGGCTTTGTGCGCTTATACTGCTCCCACACTCGCAAATATATTCGATGGTTTCTCGAATACCAAACTCGTTCGAATTTCGAGCGCAAATTTCTTTTTATATCAACGTTTAAATTTTTGTACGTTAAAGTTTGAGGATTATATTTTAGGTTTTAAGTTAAAAATTAAATTATTTATTTCTATTTGATGAAATACTTTAGGATTTTCAATCGTTTCGCGGCTTCAGAAATCGTCAGATCATTTTCTATTACATACGTTTTTTTTATACTACACGCATTCATAAAATGTCAACTATGTGTACCCGGCATTATATTTCAGCTAGGGGAGAGTTGGCTAAAAAGGATAAACACGTTAAAGGGTACTATCCACAAAGAAAACACTTATGATTGTACGCGGGGAAGAATAGGGGAAGAGGGGGCAAAAAGTCAATCGAAAAATTCTTCTCTCACACATCGAATGGAAACCATTTCCAAGGTAAATATTGCACATAAAACGTCGTGTAGGTTTTATATGCAATATTTATAATTGGTTGCAATTCAGTCGAGTTATTTGAATATTTTAGTTGAGGTTTATAAAAGTTTTATCTGTCGGTAGATATATTGCCTAAAGCATGATCGAAAAGAGAAACAAAATTATGATTGAACTAATTATAATGCATGAATATATGAGACTTTTGTATCAATTAAAAAAATCACAAACTTACGCCTCGGGCCACTTTTTATTCGTAACTAAAATCGAATATGAGCCAAAGATACTTATGTACATACAAACATTTTGCAGAGAAAATATTTAGTAATTACAAAGTAAAATTTCATCTTGTTAGCACCACGCGCGTCGAATACACATTCTGCACGTGGACTATACGGTTACACTGTTAGCGAACTGTAAAAAGCGGAGCGGAGAGCGGAAAAGGACGACAGTTTTTTTAATTTACATGATTCTAGATTAAATCATGTATTATACGTCACTTTAATTTACTTCATATTAATTTAATTAGATTAGGTTAGTTTGAAATGGAGCAAAGGTATATAAAATGACCACATGGTCATACATGTTTTGAGTCTTTGGAGGAAAGTAAATTAAATTATGTATTAAAATCGAGACTTAATTATGTTAAGCCGGCATAGGTACGTATTGAATTTAGATTTATGCTTCCGGTTTGAGCGGAAACATAGATGTTTTTGTGTGTATAGTTGTTTATAGGTATAAGGTACATAATGTAATATAATAATATGTATACAATAAAGAGAGTGTTTAGCGTACAGCATTAGTTTTCTTCTGAATCCATTTATAAAGCAGAAATAAACTTTAACAATATCACAACTTAAATTCCCGTTAGCACTGGCAACGCACAAATTCGCTGCGCACGTCCACGCCTCAAGCATTTTGGATTAAGCGGATTATAGGCCCGCTTGTTTATATGTTTTTCTTGGTAACAATTACATATGCCGGAAGTTGTAAACGTTTCGAATATATTTAGGAACAAAATATATTAATAATAACACTTTATAGAAACAAGCACAAATGAGACTTTACTAAACTATTAAGAAAGTTATCATTTTTCGGTATTTAAGCGTATTTTGGTATAAGCTGTACTAATAATACAAAAACGTTTGAGGAACATTAGCATCGGGTCATGCACAATCTTAATTAAATAAGCCACATAAAAGATCGTAGCTTCAAACTGTTCACGAAACAAATTCCAGAGTTTAGGTACACCTACGAGAGGTATGGGACACTAAAAGCCAAAGAAATGCCACGAATACTTGGGCGCAACAAAACGCGACTTTTACTAACACCACAAAATCCAAGATGGACCATTATATTATAACGCTGCGGCAACTCCTTAAAGCGAGAACACTTTGAGATGGGATACGGAGTCGAAAGAATCTTTCGTAGTCAGTCGCCTATGAATGTATAATGATCGCATCTTTGTGGGCTCCGGCCTTTTGTTCTACCGTCCGTTTGTCGGTCTGAATTGTGCTGTGCACTTTACGACGGATTTGTTTTTGTATGATTTTCTTTAAAATTCATGGGACTGAGTAATTTTGTATGTACTTATATTTACATGTTAAAATAGATTGTTTGTAAATTAGGGACGGAAGAATATATTATGTATCTTTATTTATTTATTTAATTCGGGATTAGAAAACGAGGATATAGCGAGTTCTTCAATAGTCTTCGAAATACATAATCATAATTCATCAAGATACCGTTAGGTTTCAGCAGCAATGAACAACAACCAGTATTCAAAACAGTATTTCCGAAGAAGTCACTGGGTCTCCCTTGTTCATCAATAAGTATCAAAAACTTCGTATTAGAACAGAATGAAATAGGAGTAAATCATTGAAAACATTTAAGCAGGTGGTTTCGAATAAAATTACAATTTATGTTTTATACCGACTTCAAAATACGAGTAGGAAGAGGTTCATCAATTCGACCGTACCTTAAAAATAATAATCTTTGAAACAAAATTAAATGACATGCTACAACCAAAAATAATATATGTGTTGTATAAGTATCATTTACAAAGTAGGTGGTCCCATTCTACCTACACGAATCTGATAAAATTTTAATTATATCATTATAATAGCTTAATATTTCTCATAAAACATCCGACGTAATTATAAAGCCTTGGCAAGTTCGTGACAGAAAGTGATAAAAGTCGAATGATAACACGTACGCCAATGATATATTAAGATTAAAAGAGAGGCAGACATGGTACCAGCCGGGCATTGAAGACAAAAGAAATAGCCAATTGTATATTTCTTCTTTTGAGTGGCGTGTCTGCGTCAAGCACTCTACGAGCAACACATCAACTTTGACATAATAATATACCTGGTGTATGTGTGCGAGAAATTTTTTTTCGGCTGTTATGTAAGTGTATTGGCCCCTCTATATTTATGACAGCTCTCTGGCGTTCGCCCTATAATATAAGTGAAATATTTGAGAAAGTAACAAAAAAAAACTTTGAAGAAAATACACGGCAAAGGGTAGGAATAACCCATTTACTTTGATAGATGGAGTCTTATCAGAAACCAAATTGCCTGATTTAAATTTTGAGGAATACTTACCAGGAAAGAAAATTTCTTCCTTATTTAATGAGCGAATAATTTTTTTAATACAGAGATGTTAAGTTAACAAAAAAATATCCAATATTTTTAAGGTTTTGTTCGAAAATAAGTTATCATTGTTAAAAATATCACGGTAAATGAAATTGAAGACAAAAAGAGTAACTGCGAGAGTTTACTACTTTTAAACAAAGATACGAGCACCTAATAATAATGCAACGAATAATAACAATTTTGAAACAGTTAAGGGGTGCTTTTATTAAATTAAAATGTCGAGTAGGTTTCAAGTGGTCTCAATAGCGAGAATGATGCAAACATCCAGTTGGAAGGAGGTCGGTGGAAAGTTTTTGAAAAGTGTTTAAAGCAAATTGGATTACCCGAAGCGAATGGACTCCGGGCAAATTATGAGATCAAAGAGTTGAGCGGTGAGGAACAAATCGTGTTACGCCGAATTATAGTCAGACTAAGAAACACTGGGAAGAAACCGCTTGAGAATTCCAAAGACAATTATGCAGTTCCAAAAGTAGGAAAGATAAATAGGATCAAGCGTGGATCAAGTGCTCTTTATAATTTAAAATGATGCTGAAGTTACTGTACTTTATGATACTTTTAATGACAAAAAAACGGGTCATTTACAGTCTCACACTAGAAAACATGACATAAGGACAATTACGTACACAGATCGAAAAGAAATCAAAATTCTTAAGATTTAATTTTTAGTTAAAATCTAATTTTTTCATTTAAACTTACACATCCCGCTGTGTATCTACTTGTTTAAATTTTTATTGTTTCATTTTCATGTGATAAAACAATAATGTAGGTACCTAACTTTACTGATATAATATACTATACTACGCTACTTTCGAGTAGTCTTCTTGAGAGTCGTTCTTGAGAGTCTTTATACCATGATAAAGCATTCAGAGTCCTAAAGAGTAGAAAAATTTGTTCCCGTTCCCGATTCACTTTGAAAGATAAACGAATCCATTACCGAGAACGTTTTGATGTGATATTAAATTTTCTTGTATTTACTGCGATAACTTAGCATTACGGAATTAAAGCTGAACGTGCTAATAATAATACACGAAAACATTATCCCGCGTTTCCCATTACGTAGCGTTTTACTTCGCTTGGATAAATTACAACGTTATGAATAAATTTCACATAAAACTGAGGACTGCACCTTCGCGAGGACAGGGATGGCATTATATGAAACGTTGGTTGTAGGAAAGAGAACTGCGATGGCAAGTCGTAATCCGAAAATTTCATTAAGAAGTCTGGCGATTCGAAGTGTCGGCTGATATCTAGAATATTCGGGCGTCCTTATTAAGACGCGTACGAATTTCTCCAATTCTGTGGAATGACTTTAATATAGTCTTTTAATGTGCAATTTTGCTGTAGAATATCGCCAAGTTTTCTAGTTTCGAACTATCAGTAACTTTATTCCTACTTTTTATAGAAATCTCAAATGTAGGTAATAACATACTACGTAAAATTCAATCTCTATAAGCGTGTAGGTAATATTATGTAAAATAGGTGTCTTTCAAACACAATGTTTCACACTGTGTCGTTATAAATATTTCCTCAAAGTTATTCTCATTTCATTACTTATTATTAAACACAACTTATAGTATTTCTAATACTCCTATGTCATCATAATATATGTCATCATATTTTTTTGAAAACGTGTCTGAATATAACGTTGAGGTAAATAAATGCCTTTTTCAGTAATGGCACGTCACTGGCAATTACACTAAGTAAAAATCTTAATCAAACTTTGCGCAAAAAACGCGCCGAATCATTCTTTTTTGTATAAAAAGGTATGTTACAGGGCGTCATTAATTACATTCAGAGTATGTACTTTTCAACTTTGAACAGTTTACGACATTCATGTGTTAATTTCGTCGTCGTAGTGAATAGAAAATTTTGTTAGATGCATTTATACTCGTAGTGTATAAGGTGTAGATATAGAATAGTACCTACTAACGTAAAAATAAAAAAAACTAAGTAGTTCGTTCGCTTTTCTGCTTTTTCTGCGAATTTAATATTGTTTTCAGCACATTTAAGAGGGATTTACACGACACTAGTAGCAGGAAAATAATGTCACGCAACTACTTTCATGACACTAGTTTCGTAATGTAAATACGGCTTTAATCACTAGGTACAGTGAATTCCTTTTGTATCAAATGGCTTGACTTTTACAGTAAAAACCAACTTCAATACTACTGTCACTATAACCTAAAAAAAACATTAAAACTAACTTACATTGTTATATTACCCTTAAAACCTTCTCGTGTTCTCCAGAAAAAATATCAAAAGAATTTTCAAATGCAACTCTATTTTTGAAATATATTTGATGAAAAGATTTTTTGTTCCAAATACACAAAGCTCCCCTCAGTCCTTCATTAAAAGCCGCCGGCACCATTAACCGCCAAAAATTTCACCCGAGCACAGTTGATTCGCGTCGCATTTAATTCAATTTACAATTAAAAAGGTCGTCTGTTTTTTTTTCGGGAACAGTGCCTCTAATTTGTCCAATTTTTTCTGTCTATTTGTTAAGGATGCGTGAGCAGGTTTTAAGGCTATTAGCTGATTGGCTGGGTTATGTTGTGTTTGCTCAGTCAAAGAGTCTCCATAGGATCTACACACAGGAAAATAAATTCAAACAAAAAAACAATTAATAATGTATAGTTAATTAAAACGACTTTTATCACTTGGTATGCTTTAGTCACTTGGTATTAGTATGTTTATAAAATACTGTTTCAGATAGTTCCAAATCGTTACGCATCTGACGCATCACGTCACGACACATTACATCGGAATAGTTTACTTCTGATCTTACGCTCTGTTCTCTTCGTAACAGACTCGTAGTTGACACGTAGCCAGTACCAAAACGTTTTAAAAAAATTTATAATTGCTAAAATATAACCCTGTCGTCAGCCACTCACCCATTTTTGGTGTCATAATTCCGCATCGAATATGGTATTACAATGCGCGCTCACGACCACACAGTCCGCTTTCATCCTATTAACCGAATTATCATATCAAACGCGACCGAACCGTGCGCCGTGTAAAAAAGAAGCAATGGCCCAAACCTCCCATCCACTTATTAAAGGGGTTAAAACCACTAGCCACAAACCAAAAACACAGGATTCAAAACTCTATTTCAATCCTATTAAGACACAAACTGCCGCAAATTGGGTATTGTTTCATAACAAGCTTTGGTTGCAATCAAAGGTTTGCCCATTAAAATATATGTATCTTGCTTCTGATCGTATACCATATACCTAGGGTGTGTCTGTAGCCGAAGTGCTTATATCAATTTAGAACATTCATTTAATGGAATTGTCATTGCTTTTGCCATTAATTATTAACTAAGATGCAATACATTTAGATAAGTGTTGTTTTTTGGACAAAAGACTGCAAAATATACGGTTATACTGTAACAAATAAGTTAATCATCAAATCGTACATTTTGGTAATCAGTAAAATATTTTATGGAAAATGTGAATGGTATTTATTTAATCAAAGTTAACTCAGCTTAGCCCAGTCTCGTACGGGATAAGCTCTTTCTATTACGTTATTTGTTAGGTTATAAATATAATGATAATCAATTAGGTAATACGGTGGTATCCCTAACCACTAAACCGCTCATTACTCCTCGCTTACTCCATTCGTTCACATAAAATCTTACTAAATACCGTTCAATCCTCCATCATCAATCAGTTCCAGTTCAAAACTCACGTACCTATTGCTAATCTTCTTTGCGTTAAAATTGGGTTAGCGATGTGTAATGAAGTGCCCAACTTTCAAGTCATGAACCCGAGCTGGCTGATATACTGCGCTGCACCGTGGTAATGGCGCCCTCTGTAGTTTTAATCTTCTTTATGGCTGACCCTTCCAGAAAGTTTGCAGGTACGGGTATGATCGCTGCTAGCTATCGGAATTTCGGTGAATTGAGGACATTCAAGTAAGATATAGAGCTAAGATTGTGTTTAGTTGTAGGCATTTAGATATTTATTCTAGCTATTTTAAGTGAATGTTAATTATTTTTCTGTACAAAAACTGTCACAAATGAGAACGAAATATTAAACACTTGTCAGATATTTCCGTTCATTTCTTATTTCTTTCGTGTTTCGGCATGAATATACACTTATTTAATCATTGACAGTCTCATTTGCTTTCAAAAGAGTCCGTGTATTCCAGAGGTTCCTAAATTTTTTTATTTTTGGCGACTTTCAAATATTTTCTTGCTAATAATGTTTTAGCCGAGTTTGTTTGTAATATTTTTAGTAACTATTACTATTACATTATTAACTACAAGTTATATATTATTACAAATTCAAGAAAAATTGAATTTGTAATAGAATTTAATCAAATTTATAATAGGGTTGTGAACACTAGATTATAATAAAGTAAGCGAAATTATAACGCGACGAATTTTTTTAATTAGTAAATTCTTATATCGTTCATACCAGCTGCAGATTGAGAATTTGCGTATTTTTTGACATCCCTGGTTAAGACTTGCCTAAATATGGTACACTTCACCAACGCATGAGGCCCGATGAGTTACGCTTAGAAGTACCAACCAGTACTTTGGGCATCACTGGTGTATACTGAATAACGCAAATCTCGCAGCTAATGTACAATGAGGGATGATTTTTCAAAGCAAGCCGGGACGGGGGTGTGCGAGCGACATAAACGCTACAATTAATTTCCAAAGCGTCTCTTGGTACCACGCGTGGTCTTAATTAAAAGATGAGAGCGATTTTAAAGCGATATCATAATCATCATCATAAACCCACTACTGTCCCACTGCTGGGCACGGGTCTCCTCTCAAACAGGAGAGGGCTAGGCCATAGT